>JAVQJL010051944.1:0-30281 GCA_036024295.1 Nannoperca obscura
AGACTAGTTTAAAGTCATCTTCATTGAAAAGTACAGTGCTTTTCCTTCAAAAATAAGGACATTTCAATGTGACCCCAAACTTTTGAACGGTAGTGTATATATATATACACACACACACATATATATACGTATATATATACATATATATATATATGTATATATGTATATATATATATACATATACATATATATATATGAGGCAATAAATCTGTCACTTTTTTTTTTTTTTCCTCCAAAAATTGAACATTTTTTGAGCTATATTTGTTTATATATATATATATAAATATAAAAATAAAGACATACTTCTGGTACATGCAGTCTCTACCACCACAAATCATGACGTTTATAATTTTGCTTTAACCTGATTTAACCTGTGTTTACTCAACAGGGGCTAAATCTCATTTTATTTTCTAAATACCTATAAATGTAATGGAAATCCTCTCTCCATCCTTGAACTCCTTTGCGTTTGTTGTGCTGGTAGACATGATAGATGCACAACAGCAATCCTAATTATGTACTTGAATAAATGAATGACGACCATATTGGTTCCCACTGGTGCAAAGCTTCAGACCATTAGGTTGACAAATGTAACTGTAGGAGCCTTAATGCAGTTTATTGATTTTTGACTAGGTGAAAGTGGAGCCTCACAGATTTTTACCTCATGAATGAATCTCGTATGAACTTGGTTCAGTATTTTGGTAACTTTAGAAATTGACAATTGTTCAGTACCAATGTCTTCTTGTTTCAAAGTAAAACAGTTCAACTTAACTGAGTTCATGGGGATTAGAACGAGGGAAATCAGAGCGTCAAGCTAAGGCTTCATTCATTGGAAAAATAAACCACATAAAATCAGAGAACGCTTTATGTTAGTCAGTGAGCTTTAGAGGTATTAGCAGGCAAATTTTACCTCTGGATACAACCAGGTGTTTACTCCCGTTTCCAGTTGTTATGCCAAGCTGAGCTTTCCAACTGCTGACTGTGTCTTCTTAATTACCGCATAGATATGAGAGCGGTATCCATCGAACTCATCAAGAAAACTCATTCTCCCATTTTCCAAATGTCAAACCATGTATATACTTTTCATGTTTCATATTGCATTATACATTTTTTTTCTAAATATGTATTCAGTTTATTGAAAAACAGCCATTTACAAAAGTGGTCCAAAAATGGTATTGATATAAATTACATTGTATGCATGCAGGGATATTTTAATGTATGTTTTTTTTTTATAATTATTTTTTAAATATAAATAGTACCCAAATTATTGTTTTTATAACAGCAAACCACTATGGTCTTACTTGTTCCTAGTTAACAGACCTGTTTGTTGCCCAATTTAGGAACATCTGGTTCTTGTTGCATCATGCATACATGCACAACTCATCTAATTGTGTGAGTGGAAATAAAGGCGCCTTAACAAGCTGACAACGCTTTTTAATGCCTGTGTGTTTCCGAGCTCTACTTCACTAAAGGGACAGGATTCTCTTAGTGTGATAATCCTGTTTAAGAGTGTAACATCATTATGACACATTTTCATCTCAACCAAAAGCTCTTCACTAAAAAGTCAGAGCGTGGCAAATACTGCTCCAGTTTTTAACCACAGTCTGTTTAAATGTCATGCCTCGCTCTCCGAGGAGCACAATTTGGCTGTAAAGTTGAATGCACCTAAGTCGTACAGTGAAGCACAGATCACACATGAGGATCATACGTTGGAAATGCTAGTTAAATATCTGTAATTAAGGGATTTTAAAATGAAGGCCAATTTCCCACTTCATGTTTTACCATTTCACTTTTTTCACCAATTTCAATTATGCACTGAAACAGTTAAGAGTACAGTCAGTCAGTCAGTTAAATATGTTTTGCATTGAATTACACAAGCTGCTCAGAACCTCTTAATTGGTTTATTTAGATTCTAGATTAACTTTGATGAATGGAACTAAAGATAACAGCTCCAAACTCCATCCTTGTCCATAGAAATTCAGCTCTTCATATCAAGGCGCTGTGCATCTCTGATCTCCTCAGCTCACATAATTGTGTGTATTAAAAACTATCTGGAGTTGAGTGGGCTGGTACATTTATTTAGCATTTGATGCATGTTCCAGAGCACTTTCAGGGGTTTAGGGCACAGCTGTCTAGCCAAGTTTAACAGTTAGTGTGAAAACAAGCATGGGTTCTAGCTACAAGTGCATATTCAAATGTAATTAAATAATTTAAATCCGTGCCACACTGGTGTTTCACAAATGGTAGACAGTTTGATTTCAAATTAGATGGAGTCATATAAATCAAACAAATTGGATTTTATTATTTAACCCAATTAAAAAGGCATCAGGAATAAAGCAGGCCTAGTCACACCAGCAATAAGGACACCTTATGACATTGTAACTGTAAAATATTAAAAATTAATGAGGAAGACAAACAAAGGCATTATCTTTGGGCAAATGTTCCAGCCAAGTGTTGTCTCCTGTGAAAACTGTGGTGATACCTGTCATCTCTCACTTCTAACATGTCTGTCTTGTCACTGACCTGTCTACTGAAACAAATGCCAACATTTTTTATAAAAAAAAGCACATCCCAGAAATGCTATGGGAATCCATTTCATTAACAAAAATTGATTATATAAAAAGTAGTCAGCAGTTTTGGTACCAGACCTAGAGGTCTCTTCTCTACACACAATTTTGACATTTTCCCCACATTAATCACACCGGTGGTTGGATTTTGGTGGCTTTTGTGATGATTAAACTGGGTTGCAGGTCTGCTGATAGTTAATGTCAGCACAGAGTTGAAACAGGTAAACATCATGCCTGAAAAATACACGTCAGCTGCTAAATATTCACCCCTACCTGCTTTGCCCATGTTGGCTAATTAGTTTCTACAATGGAAGGTCCCATCACATTAACTCTTTAATGGCCCCAACCACTGGACAATAGCCACAACAAACAATGTTCATACATTTATTTATTTAAGCTGTGCACATTGGTTTTTACCACATTGTCTTCTTGGAGACTTGCCACTAGGGGGCACCAATGTCTGAAATTTACACCTTCAAGATTTTCTTTTCAATAATACAAAATGAACCTTGGTTATACACTTTGCTGTGATAAAGGCTTCACCCATGTCCTCCCTTAATAATGTGATTCAGCTTTTGTCTGTCAAGACTGAGGCTTAAGCTTTTGTTTGAAAAGTCCTGTAATGAAACATTTAACTGAACAACTGCTGTAATAAAATGTCAGTCTTACTGTTGGAAAACCTTTCATGCAGTCCAGGCAACAGCATCATGTCAGGATCAAGATTCTAATTAATAACCAAAAGTATTTTAAATATTTAGTAACACTTTAAGTTGACTGTGTAACATGTAGCCTCAGTTACACACCCTCCTCACACCTCCTATGTGATTTAATGAGCCCTATATTTATCCAGGAATGACACTCCTGTCACATTTGTGCTGTTATCTATGTTGTCCCTCATGCACTGTGCAAACCAATGAGAGCACACGGCTTTAAAGTCACAACACTGCACACAAACCGAGGTCTATGGTGAGAAGATGGACATGAGGCCAGGAACTCAGAAAGAAAACACTGTTGACAGAAACAAATACTCTATGCCAGATTTCCATGTGAAGCAAATCAATACAAAATGTTTGTAGGAGCACAAGTACACACCTGTGTGTCAGAATCATAGAAGTTTTGACAGCAATGGAAACAAATTTAAAAAAGCACCAACACTTATTTTGACACGCTGTCCAAAAAGCAAAACAGTGACACACGAACAACTACCCTGTCAGTACTGTATATTATATTTCTTTTATATTCTGTAATAGAAATGTGCTGAGACTTAGAATCACAGCCACTCTAAAACAAAGGTTGGCTTGTTAATGTGTTAAACATGTGTGGGCATTGTTAGTAACAACTGAACAAAGCATGAGTGGCAACATTATTTCAACAACAAATACAAACTTCCTCTTTGAACCAACCAAAAGGAATGAGGGTCGTTCCTGTAAGACACTGCCACCAAATGTCACAGTCACCTCAACCACCATGAATTTTGGTTTACTTGAATAGGGTTCAAAGAGTTTTATAAAACTTTTCCAATATAATTCAACTAGAGAATTAAAGTAAATACGTGTATATAATGACAATTGACAAGATTTTTTTTTTTTGCATTACTAGAATTTTGAGATGGCAGTCAGCAGGGAGCCGGTCAGCACAACACAGGATCCCAAGAAGAAGATGAAGCAGTTGGCTAACCCCTGAGGGCAAAAACATGCGTTTAATATCAGCTCTATTCAGAATGTTTGGATTCTGCTAGGTTATTTTAATTTTTTTAAGAGGAATTTAATCAAAGCTTTTCCATTTCAAATTCACAAGAGATTCCACTGGTGGACAGCAGTTTCACCTGGGAACTTTCATTTGGATGTCATCTAAAGTCATGGTCTCCTTGGTAAATCATGGTTGTATACCGTTTGAAAGTAAGGCTTGCATTAGGGCCAATATACAACTGAAGAAATAAGAAAATCTAGATTTTATTGATCAGGATCAGTCTAGTGATTCTCACCTTAATCTCTCTGAATACCAAGGATCCCCACAGTGCAGCAACCAGGCCATATCCCTACAGAGAATAGGAGGATTTTTTTTTCTTAATCCATTTAAAAAAACCTAATTGAGCATTAACATGTGACTTCATATTGCATCTGTAACAGATTAGAATAATAAAGACAAACACCTGAAGCTTTAGCAGCTTAAGGATGCAGTCATGTTCATTACACCCATTGATTGAACGTGTTGCACTGAACCAAACTACATGCTAATAAGTCTTCCTGAATAAAACAGTATGTGATGCAGGATGGAATTACCAAAACTACCAACATAATCTGAATGAATTTCTCAGTCCAAGTGGTTTTAAAAAAAACAAAAAACAGGCTGCATTCATTTCATTAAGCTGCTCACTCAGCTGTCAGGACATGATGTACTTACTGTGCTGACTATAGGAAAGGTAATGACTGCACTCAGGTAGTTATTGGCCAGAAACCAGCAGTATGTTCCCAATGCCCACATCGATCCAGACAACAGACCTGAAGAAAGAGGGCTTGAGTTAAATCAGGTGCGGTGTTGAAAACACAGATTTTCCTATTAATTTGAACCGGGGTACTGCGTTCAGGCTGCAGAAGGGCGGGCGCAGGGGGTGGCTCCAAAAAAACACCCAAAAAACAAAAACAAATAGACGGGGAAAAAAAAACATTAAAAAAAACCCCATAACATAGCATTGTAGCTGTTTACTATTTTGCTCACTGATCGATTGGTTCCATGATGACTTTACATCAGTTGTTCAAACCTGTCACAACGGAGCACAAAGGCATTAATCGCCATGCAGTGGCTTGGCTTGTATTGTTCTTCAAGCTGGGATTACTGGTTAGTATCAAAAACCACCGCACAACGCTGTGGCAAATCACCACAACAACTAATTCAGTGTGAAAACAGACAAACCCTCTGGTGCCATGAAAATAAGCAAGTCTGTAGCCCACCCACTAAGCTGTAAACCAAAGCACAGCTTAGTAGCCTCCTAGAGATGTGCATGCACATGCACGTTGGCAAAGGAAGCTGCTGCATTTTCCCTGACTCTTCCTGTCTTGGTGAAAGTCAAACTGGGGCTATTATTAAACACCCTGTTTGCCCCTAGTACATGACAGCTCAGTGGTTCACATAAATCAGCTGGTGGAAAACAGTGTCCTACTGTAACCAGGACCCTCAGTCTGAGCTGAACAATGTGACAAAACAGATGCCAATCAGGCAGCAGCTCAGTTTGTGGTTGGCCTATTTCTCTTTAAAAATTGCAACTCCTCCTCACAAGCTATGGTCTGAGTTTGGACATGAGTTATGAACATATTCCTTTTTAGTCCTTTTTATTTGCAAGATATTTAGTGGCTTGAAGAGGTGAAACTATTAAACTAGAAAAAATATGAATTTGGAGAAATGCCATGAAAGAAAAAGGTAATTGCGTCAAATATTTTTATTTCTTTGATCATAACTGGCAAATGGCAAACTGGCTAATTTTCTTCTCTCAAAAAAATAAAAAAGACAGCTAGTTGCTGCTATAGAATGAACAAATTGATTTACATTGGAAACAAGAAATAGTCTCACTGCAGTGGCAGATTCTTCCCATTTTTTGTTTACTTGTTTTAAGAAATCTCAAGTTACAGAAAAACATTACTCTTGGTAAGACGGAAAATTTATCTTGAGACACAACAAAGAGCTCTCATTGTAAAACAATTCATTGTTGATTAATAAATTAATCAAAAGATAGTGGTTATGCCACAAAACATCTGTTAAGTTGTGTGTTACCTGGTAGGATGGCTCTGGAGTAGACCCTGGGCCTGTTATTCATGGCAGCACAGTAGATGGCAAAGTACACTGAGCTTGCAACAAAAATGCCAGAGCACTGCGCGTGAACATAGTCAAGGTCTGTGAAGAAGTTGATAAAAGAATTGACAGTTTTACATCATTTGTGTTTATCCCTGTTGGTTTGGACAAAAAAAAAAAAATCGTATTCTTTTGTTTTTAAGAGGTCAAGCAATCCAAAAGAACGAAAAGACATTTTTATTGTCAAACACATCCTCAAGCTACCCCAATGACTGACTTTATAGAGTCTCTCAGAGAAGCCGATATTAAACCCGGCTCTCTTGAGGATCCACTGTTATTTATAGACCAACAATGTGCTGCAGTCTCAAACCTGAGTTTTAATCCCCCCCCGCATTACTTTTTTTAAGCAAAGATGGTAGTTAGAAAAGGTGAAAGTGAAGGCAGTCATGAAACACTGAAACCACATCATACCATAGCCACTGGCTCCATGGAACATGCTGTCATGGCACGATGAGTGGCTCTTAATGTAGAGGATAGGTGCAAAGGAGGACCCGTACAACAGACCCGACACAACAGCAAGCAGGCAGCCTCTGAAAAGATAAGGAGAAATCACCAAACAAGATATTACTTCCACTACTGTCGCTCTACTCACTTGCACTTTAAGTTCACCATCATGTTTGCAGTATTATTTCTGGCATTTACTTCTGCTTTTTAAATGCTTCATTTAATTGTGTTGTACATTTTCCCCCTGCTTATTGTATCATTTTGCAGCAGCAACCCATTGTCCCCTCAGGCATTAGGGGTGTGGCCTAATTACGTTTACTTAATTGTTCATTCAGTCAAAGAAAGTCTAGTCATTTGTCACCTCAAAAAGTAACAAATCAAGCATATACAACAGACTTAAACTTAAAAAGTATGTTTTTTGTTGGTTTGAATGTTTTGTATTAAAAGCTAATAAAATTGTATTATGTAATATGCTTTCTACCTGTTGAATTTATATTAAAATAAAAAGAAATATATACATTAAAAAAGAAAACTACAGCAGCACACATGTTGTATACATTCTGAAAGCTCCTTGTGGTTTACTGTATGATGGACAAATTACCTTTAAGATGCTGCAAGAAACTGCAATGCACACATGGATTATGATATTGCACATCATTATGCACAAGGTAACCATGGCTCTGCAGTGCTATTAAAGTGTATTAGGTTAGTTATATTACATTACATTAGAGAACTTAACACAGTTGAGCCTTTTTTCCCTAATGAATAATTGAATTTGTCATGTTTCCTCTAATGGGTGATACCCATTTGCTGCAGTACTTGCAGTTTTTGTGGATGATTTTACACAATGGTAACATATCTGGGTGCCCAAGGGGTTAACATGCACACCCTATAATTGTAAGGCGGCTGGTTAAATTCCTGCTGGTGATGTCTGCTAAATTTCATGGCATTTCATGGCTTTCTTTCTGCCAATATTTCCTGTGTTAACATGCCAAAATATCTAAAAAGATCTGTCTGAGCTCTCGTTTCTGCTGTCATTAGCAGTGTATGGGGTGCAGCACTTGGACATTGGCATGTGTGCCCTTGGATCCATTATTCACTAGATTTTCCCGTTTAATGAAACCTATTTTTGGTTGACTGTATATTTATTTGCCATGTGTCTTTGCCCATTTTGACTCAGCTGAAACATAAGTTTATTTGCTATATTTAAGGCTGCAAATAAAAAAAATTACAAATACTTGGCTCAGAGACACACCACATTACATTTATAACCAAGCTGGCCAGCAACTGTAGGTTAATTAACTTATGGTGAAAGCATAGGGCTTCATTTAAAATATGATCCTTTGCCCATCCTTCATGAACCCTTCTATTTCTAATTTAATCAAAATCATTGTTTCATAAACCTCGCCTGTGCTTTTAGCTTGCAGGCACATGTTTTGTGTACACAGCTGACTACTAATGACTTGAGCTCACATGAATCGCCTGGTCTTTGGTCCGAGGACATCTATCCAGAACTCTGAGGAACTCGGCCCATAGCTGCCTGAATGCATTCTCTGCAGAAAGGAACAGTATCCTAATATGGAGTCATGTTGTCTTTCGAAACAATGACACCATCAGAACACACACAAAACAACTCACTTCAAGAAATCAAGAGCCAGGAATTGATTCCGATTCTCCAACAAACTGGCATCCAAACAATGTACTCACCCTGTCGATAAGTAATGGAATCAATTCTGAGCTGGGATGCATATCCACATCCATTTTCACAAAGAAAAAGATCATACCACTGGAACAAACACAAAAGTCATGTTTGTCATCAAAACTTAAAATGAGCCACTACCACTTTTTTTGTTCCTGCAGCAGTTCTAGACAGTTGCAATGGCAAGAAGGTGGGAGATTTTACTTCTAAATACAGTTTACCTGAGCAGACACAACCCAGCTCCACAATAATTTAATATGGGCCTGGAAACATCGTGAGCAGGAATCCCAAACCAGCCAAATCTGTGAAAGACCATTACACTGCTGATGACACAGAGTGACATCTCTATTACAGGACCACACAATTGCCACATAGGCAATGTAGTAGAATGCCCTTTATAAACTTACAGTAAACTTAATTTAAAAATTCATCAAAAGAAAGGATGTGCATCTTCCCTTCTAAGTGGAAGAGCATACATTTCTTCAACTCACCTTGAACTGGCCCAGCCCATCAACAAACTAGAGGATCCCCAAATTAAAATCCCAAGACCGAGGCCAATTGCTTTAATAATTGGAACAGCTGCTATATTCCCTGCAGGTGACATGAGAGAAGAAGTTACCAACATGCATGTCTTAAAAGATACTGTGAAACTTCGTCCTACTGGTGAAGCTAGTGACAAATGGCTATTGGCTTTACAAAGACTACATGTTTAAACATTAGGCACATTGCAGCTGAATGCTGAAACTGCTTCAGGAAAGCACCTCTGTGTACATTGTGTTTTTGATAAAGAAATCCATGTATTTCCATCTTCAAATTTACACATTTTTATCAATTGACCAGCAATTTAAACTTTAAGAAAATCATTAATTAAAATTGTTAAAGTTTGTGTCAGGTATTCTAAAATAAATACCCTTTCAATAAAACCTTACCGCCGCGCGGCCCTGCCTTGTTTCTCTGTCATCAGTGTATGATGTGGGAGAGATCATGGAATGTCTTCAGAGACATGGTGGCTGGAAATATTGCGCTTCCAGTGTGAACCTCACACCTCCCTTCTAAGTTTGTCATCTTAAGCATATTTTATTCGAATGCATGTTATGAAGAGGGCCGATGCCAATTCGATAATCTTGGGCATGGCTGACTGCATCTGGTGAGGCCTTGAACCATTTTGATCAAATTAGCAGCATTCTTACTCTCCATTTTTGGACAGTTATGTGTTCACTCTTGGAGGCTAAGAAAATACTGAATCTGCTGGTTAACAGCCAACAGGAGGATGAACACCCCATGGTCTCATTCTTATCTCCTAATCATAAGTGAAGCACTCATGTATAGAGGATATTGGCCTGACGAAAATGCTAATCACTGAATAAAAAAAATAAAAAAAAGATTCATTGGCACACACCTTGTATCATTTCAGGTACAAACAGAAAAGTAAATTCATTTCAGGCCGAAGTAGTGCTCAGTCAACAGTGCTAAAGTAAAGTCTACTTTGTAGTGTTAATAAATTGTATGAAAGTCAGACACACAGTGTCTTCAAAGTAGGTCTCATCTCTCGCAGGAAGAATTCCAACACCATCATTTTAAGATGGACTGCAGCAGACAGACTCTTTAAATAGGATGCTTTAAATCCATCTGCTGCACCCCAACATCCAGCTGCACACTTGAAGGAGACTTGATCCTATGAGATCAAAGTGCACTCAACCACATGATTTCTTGAGACAATACCTGTTGCCCAGATGGCACCTCCAAGCATTGCAAAAGGGTGGAATCTGGGCGACTGAAGAATCAAGTCTCCAATCATAGATACAACCCATATCGCTGCACAGGCCACCCACTGAAAAAACATACCTGTGAACATAACACAGAAACACATGTGGGCCAACAAAACATTTTACCACTTGTGGGGTTTCCCACTAACCAGATTTAACAACTTCTTAAAAAAGGAAAATATTTAATATGAAATGTTTGTAAAGAAAGGAAGTCCTGTATGCTTACCATCTCCTGTCTCTATTCTTTTGACAGGAACAAAGTTGCTTCCATACAACAGCACAGCAACAACATTTGCAGCAATTCCACAGGCAAAGTGAGTCACATTGGTTGAGTTAAAGGTGAAATCAAATAATTCCAATTCGCCAGGTGCAGCATTTTTACCACATTCGGAAGCTGGAAGAATTTGAAAGCAAAAAGAAGATGCAAGATGGTTGATTTTGGACAATAAACCATCATCAGGCTTCCTCACACTCATTACAGACCAGTCATAGTTCACGTACCTTGCTCAGCGGCATGTTCAGTGCTGTGGCAGCTCACCATCAATAATGAGGTAACAAATAAAAGCAAAGGTGGGTGTTTTGTTTCAGTCATGTTAAAACTATATGTCTGTTTTCTGTGATGTTAGCGTTAAAGACCGCTGGAGGCCTGTGTGTGTGTGTGTGTGTGTGTGTGTGTGTCTGCACTCAGCCAGGTGCTGCCAATTATCTCATCACTCAGTCTGACATAATGGCAGCATACCCGACAAATCCAGTGGAGCATGCGGAAAAAAACACTGCATTTTGAAAGCTTCCATCGTGTCTGTTTGAAATAATTTTAGATTTTTGTGCTGCATTACTATGAAATTAAAACACGCAATACACACATAATGTCAACAGGGTTGTTCCGGTTTGAAGAGTTCTTCGCCTGGTACGCTGAGTAAGACAGCAGTAGCCTTTATGGGCCACAACACAATAGTTCTATATTTAAACCTTTCAGATCAGGAAGTCCTGTATGTAGGCTGCAGCCCGGCAAGCGTTACCCTACCACAAGAGCAGATATTTGTTTCAGCTGGTTTCCCCTTTCACATTTCTAGATTCTACTCTACTCTGTCTCCACGATCTGAATAGTCTGCACTCAGCCAATTAAGAATTAAGGAAATGGACCAGCAGATGTCGCTTAAAACGCGTGGATGTATAATAGATCACATATTCCTAGTACTTTAACTTACATGCATAAATCACCCCAACCCTCTGTATTTAATCAAACAATATCCCCATAAAGTCCACAATGTCCTCATAGAGTTACATGATACAGTTTTAATCATTTTCCTATTGGCAGGGGCTTATATGGGTCTAAAGAATGTGCATCGGAGGCTATCCAAAATACACAACAACTTTATGTATCAGCCTCCTTTTTTATAACTTGAGCGCTTTTGTAGAGGATTTTACAACCTTTGGAAACGGAGAACCAATGCTTTGTCCGAGAGAGTTTAATGCATTTCAGCAACATTAGCCTATAGCAGGCGGATGCGGGCTACGAAGGGAACCGAATTACATTCATAAGGTGTCCCAGACAGAGCGTATTATGTATTTTACCACATGGGATAATATCTATATTTGAAAGAACAAATGGGGAGAAAAATCAAGGTGATCTCCCCAGCCGTCCATCCCCGGCGCAGTTGTCTCCGTGGCCACAAATCCTCCCTTCCCAAAGGATTTTCGGAAGTTATGCGCTCCTCCCTGGATTGAGTTTTCCTTAAAAGAGACACTCAACGATCATACCATACGTTCTGATGGGGAAGTCTCGATTTCACTGGCTGTGCTTCCCTTTTCTAAGACTGGCCAGAAGCTTTCGGAGGAGCCCCCTTTCAACAAGGAGTTTGATCATTGCGAGCGTGTGTGTTGTCTATTTGTTTTTTGTGGTTTCACAAGTTGGATACTCGCAGCAGCATCGGGACAGAAGGACTGATAAAGACAAGTACCGCCACACCCGGGGGCTGTATAATTTGGACAGTGATGCGTTGCCAGACTCTGTGGATTTGCAGACCGGTGCGAGCTTTGAGGCCCCGACACGGTCCAACGTGGTGTACATAACGCTAAAGACTAAGCGCCTAAAACCAGCAAATATTCGGGGTACAATCAGACCAAAATTGAGGAGAAAAGCGAGAAGGAATTTTACGCGGAGCAAACTTGGCCCTTTGGAGCTGGACGCGGGCCAAATTAAGCGCAATTTTGCACCCAAGACTTCCTTGGGAGAAACCAGGGATGTTGATTATACATCTTTGGATATAATCCATATATCTCACAAAGATGCACAGACAGACTCTCACATTAGTTCTATCCGAATTTATAGCCAGAGGGCACCGCCATGGTTCAGCCCACGGGACGTGAAAACCATGCGCTTTCTTGCGGATGCAAGAGTTTTGCGCATCAAAGAAATTTCTCATGGAGACTCCCAATCGCTTCTGATATTTGAGGGCGAGACAAACGTTTCAATGACCAACCAACAACACACAAAAAGGAATGGTGTCGTGTGTGGAGGGCAGTGTGGAGTAATAAATAGCCCCGTGGACACCGCTGAGGTCTTCGCTTTCCACCTGGACAGAGTGCTGGGGCTCAATAGGACACTACCAGCTGTAAGCAGAAAGTTCAGCTTTCTACGCGGTATGTCGACATACTCGAGAACAAAGTTGTTTATTTTCTGATCGAAGCTGGATAAAACTGGATTGTGCAGCTGATGATGATAATCATCATGTCTGAGGAAAATAAGGGACATTTTATGTGTTGGTAGGCTGGTTTTCTCGCTCAGGATTGAACTCCTCAGGAAACTGCAGATTGCATCATCAGTCACAACACTTAAACAAGTTCAATAGAGAAATAGATAGAAATGTATTAATAATACTGGCATGATTAGCTGGATATGCAGATTTGTCATAGACACAGGTGGTGTCACACTTTATACTGTAAGTACCCCAGTAGGCTATACATTACTTATAATACTGTTATGTAACTAATCACACAGTGCGAACCTTTTAAATGTGTTGTGTTAACCCTTAATGGATTCATTACGTGAAATTGTGGTCTAGTTCTGGCAGAGATGGGCACTGATGATCCATCTGCCTGCTGTGTGCTTATGAGCTGCACACTGAAACGCTGCCTGCACATTGTGCTGATTGTCAGCAGGATTGTTGTGCGGAATTAAAGGACATATAGGCAGCAGGAGACAGAGGCCCATTGTCCACTTTCCTCTCTTCCCCATGACACCATTATATTTCCACATTTTATCAGATAACACACCATCATGAGAAATGGATTTGTCAGTGGTTTCATCAAACACAGATTTTAAATAAATGCTGTGCAAAATAAATGTATTAAATATTTATAAATGAACCATAAACGGCATATTAGTCCAGTTCAGGTTGTGAAATGAAAACATAATTCTATTAACAGCCCCTATGGTCACTAGTTAGTTTGGTAGCAGTGGGTTACATCGAGAAGCAGGCTGGTTACCATTTGCATTTGGACTTTCTCTCTCCTGTCTTGAGTTGCGCAATTCCCCAAGATAGACTGAATAAATGCCCCTCAGAGCACCACCGATGAAGTGTATACATTGCTCACTATGCTTTTCCTGGATAAAAATAGGATTTAAAAATTAAGTGAACAGTTGCTGAAACCTGACCATATGATCCTTTTATCCTCCCTCTTTAGATGGCAAGCCCTGTCCAGTTGTGTCATGGGATGCATCTCTCTACCCAGAAGGCCTTGCTGTAGGCTGGTCCACTGTGAGGTTAACATGGGGAGAGTACCAGAGCTCCTTGAAACAGAGGTGTTGGCATAAAAACATCAGCCCAAAGCCTGACTCCAGCTGCTCCACAGTTCATCATCACGAGTGGAGTAAACTAGCTCTGTTTGACTTCTTGTTACAGGTAACAAAAGCAGTTTGAAAATGAAAACTTGGCACATTTATCTGAATGAGAAAAAAAAATCCCGCCTGCAATTTTTCTGTCCTTTGCTTTTGTGCAGTCACAGCCTTCTTCTGGCTTTACTGACTTCCAAAATTGCTTCATAAATTACTTTTGCAAATATCTTTTTGTCTGACATCAGCAACATGCTCCAACAGCTGTTACTGCAAGAAAAATAGGTTCAATATTCTCAAAGGTATTGTCCTTTGGCTGAACAGATGTCTTGTTTCCTGTGTGGGAGGCCTGGATCTCTGATCAGATTTAAGCATTGAGGACACATCTTCTGTGAATTCTTTTGATTCACCCCTTGATTATGAAGGAAAAAAACATAGTAGTGAGAAATTGGAAAATACATACTTAATAGTTTGGATGCCTTTAGAACTACAGAATCAGTCATTTAGGTCTTAGTACCAAAGCCAAATCTTTTGTTAGTTTTTTTTTCAGGTTCCTTACAAATAAATTGATAAATAAGTAATGAGTTCATAATGTGCAGTTAAGAGAAACTGATTCCACAGGGCATAGAAAACATCTTGTCAAAGACACAAGTGATCTGATATATAGAAAGTATTACATTGCTTGGATTTGAATAGTGAAGCCAAAGTGGAACTTCTGCAGTTCCTCTACAGCGAGTATCATTGCTCCAAAGTACCTCTGAGTGCATTGAAGTGAGTGAGAAAACCCTTCAACATATCTCTCTCTAAAAATATGATATAAATCTATATGTATGTGTGTGTGTTTGTGTGTGTGTGTAAATATATCAGTTTTGTTTTAAGTTAGGGTCAGAAAAGATGACTTCACTTTTTGTTATGTGTGATTTCAAAAGATTATTTCCCCGTTCTTTCTTACAAGTCTTCCATTAAGGGGGCAGTAACATCACTTCCATTTAACATGGTATATTACAGCTGTTCCTTTTCAGTGAAAAATATTTCCCTAATGTCTAAATTAAATTTAAAATTAAATGTTCCTTCTCATCCCCAGAATCCCAGATACTCACTTTCTGAACACTTTTATGAGATCACTAATCTCTGCATGTGTGTCTAAAAGTAAAATGTTATGGAATCCAGGGGTGACCCAGTAGATGAGTGGTTAGGGTGCATAACACATGGGCGCAAATGCCCTGAGCAGTGAGTTCCCACTTTGATTCTTAGCTGGCCGGACTGTTTGCCGCTTGTCATTCCCCTCCTTTCTTTCCCTACATTTCCTGTCTACATAAAATGCCGCAAAAATAATTTTATGAAATGTTATGGAATCAACTTGATCGATTCAAATTCACATGAAATTATAATCAAAATGATTATTTGTTGTGTTTGTGTTTTATGATCGAAATGATTGTGTTAACTTAGAAATAAGTAAAATGCCTTACTCTGTCTCCTAGCAGAACTTGACATTTACTGGTAAGTAAATGTCTGAATTCAAATTTGAAAACTATATTTTAATTAGCTGAGGCCAGTAAATATATGAAGTCCATTACAATGGAAGCTGGGCTTCGAGGGGTTAAAGGTTTTAGTATTAGGTCTTACAAAGGGTATGTTCATGGGCTTGTTGGCTTGATTGACAGCCTGGTATCCTGGAGGTATTTCAGCTCATCACACTTCATGCCTTGGTGGATGCAAGTCACTCCAAACCCCAGGTTTCTCAAACCAGTCCCACCTGAAACCTATGAACCTATTATTTGTTTTAGTCCTAAAACTCTGCCAATCAAATTGTTTAGCATATAGAAGAGTGAAGGATGGGTTGATGGGTTGTTGGGATTATGGGTTACCAGTCCTTGTGGAGGAAGAGGGAGTTATATGAGAGGAGGTACTGCCTGATAAGCTTAAAAAGTACGCTGTGCAGCAAGTCTCTCAGCAGTCTAATTTATGTGAATATTTAATCAAACAAATAAGCAGTTCTAATCCCAAAGAGGCACTACAATGACCAACTTGCTGAATGTGTTTAGTTTTTTATTTGCCAAACCAATTAAATTATTTTATAATGTAATAAAATGATTATGTTGTCTGTGAGATAATGTAAAATAGAGCCGGAGGGCAGGAAAAATACCTGTGCTTGCCAGGGTCATCAAACACTGAAAACTCATAAATTTCACATTGTATTATTAATAATCAACTACAAGTATTCTCTGATGAAAGGTGTTTTAACTTTCGTTTTCAGATTCACAGCCGTCTGGATCAGAGCTGCTGTGGGTTCAGGCCCAGGCAGGAAGATTTGTGCATGGAACTCGGCCACCATGCTGATTGTGGGGACCAGAACCACATACAATTGACAAACATCATCCACAGGGGTCACGACCCCAGACACCTGGTCTTCACCAGCAACAAGGGTTTTTTTGACCGCAATGAGGACAACTTGGACTTCAGACTCCTGGAAGGAATCAAAGAGTAAGTCTGGGTCACAACACTGACGCCATCTATTATGTAATAAATACTGATGATTTCAGGGGTTTTGTGTTTATTGCTCTCTACATCAAATGTGACATAAAAAGTCAACACCAAGTGTATTTCCAAGAACAATAGACCTTATTCATGACAGATCATACATGACAGATCTTACCAAAACCAACTCACCCCACTGCTTTCATTTTATCTATCTTTTGATCAATTAATCAGTGAGTCATACCAGTGGGGAGACAGAACAGAAACTGTGGATGATCCAGCCCACACATGGATCCTCTTCAAAACTATAGTTTCTATTCTGCCATTCAAACCAGATATAAAGGCAACATACACCTAAATTGAGCAGTTATCAAATGACTGTAGACTGCAAGATCACAAGAAGTCATTAATACCTGATCTTTTTTTAAATATTATGTTGAATTTTTTGTAGATCTGAGAGGGTTTTTATGTCTTTGACGTTTAGCAGCTGATCTAAATAAAGCTTAATAAACTGATGTTTGACATTTTATTCCAGGCAGATTTCAAACTGACATGTATGTACAACATACAGTATCACAGTTTATTGGAAAAGCTGAGCTGAACCTAAACCTTACTTACAATCTCTCCATGGCTCTTCTCCAGTTATCTTAAAAGTCCACCTGATCATGTTCCTCCTTTCTCTCTTGTGGTTTGCCATTTTAGTTATAAAACATTTCTCTGAGGCAGACAACCTATGCAGGCAGTAAAAAAAAAAGAAAAAGAAAAATCCACTCAAAACTCAGTGAGGCAAGCAAGAAAACAGCATCTCTGAGTCATGCACAGGCTGGTAATCTTGTTTTAACCCTGGTAGATTTGTCTTGATCTTGTTGAAAACTAATGAGGTGTCACTTGCCCACACTCATTCTTCAGTGAAAAAACCCACTATACACTTTTCATCTCTGCTGATATTCCATTTGTGTGAGTGGAGACTTTCCCCACTTGTTGTTTTTAAAACATACCAGAAGTAGGCCTACTAGCTAACTATCTTTTTTCTGATTTCAAGTTAACTAATGCTAATGGAAAGCTGTGGTGCACATACAGTGTAAAATATCGACATGTAACTGTCTTCAGTTCTTCATCTTCACGATCATGACTTTTATGAGCTTGGTATTTCAGCAGGTCTGCTTAGCAGTTGGTTTTAGTGAAACATGCTGTTGCTATTAGCAACCCCCACATGCAACTGCTGTTTAGCTAACTGACATTGTTACATATCTGTGAGGCTTAATTTATAGATATTTTAATGTTAATATACTTTTCCTATGATCAGTTTGGTGCTTTCTGAAGCTAGATGGGTTTCCTGTTTAGAAACTATTGAGGATGCCTGTGCAGCAGGGGGCTAGAAAACTCACTGCCACAATATATATATATATAAAATAAAGCAACTTGCTGGAAACCTGTGAACTTACTGTTTAGCAGTAGATCTGTATGGGGCACTTATCTTCACATTTCCAATTTTGTTTTTACTACCAGGCACCTGTTGGTAGACATCAGTATGCTGTAGGTAGTTAACATGACTAGCTAACTTGCTATTAGTAGTAATAATAACTGAGGCTGTATCCAAAATCAGTCACTACCCACTACATAGTCCACTACATAGTGAGGTTGCTGTTTGTAGTGCTGTCCGAATATACAGTGAGAATTATTATGTCCTATGTAGTGGACTCAATGTATCCCACAATGCATTGTGAAAAGTAGTGTACAACCAACGGTCACTAACCAAGCACTATATACCATCATGCACTGCGCTGCATTTGCCGGTGTGCTCACTATATAGGCCTCTACACTGAACTGCCTAGATAGTGAGTAGGTTGTAGTGAATGAGTGAACAAATTTGGACACAGCCAGCAACTACACGAAGTTAGCTCTTGCAGGTACTGAGAAATAACTGTGTGTCAAGTAATCCTATGATAAAAAAAGTAATTTCACAACTAAAGCTGTAACAGATGTTGCAAACATATAACTTGGTATTTGGTCTATACTTTTGTGAATCCAATTGTGTTAGCATGCAAACTCATTGTTACCTTTGGTCTAACACTTGTTAATTGTTAATAATACAGTGTAAAGAAACAACCAAGACAAAGTTGCAGCAAATACAAATTTCATTGCAACTCCATGGTCAGCTGTTTCCATTTTAAGTTTGACTTTATCCACAACAACAGAATACTATGGCTTCGCCATGATTGAGAACCAATCGAATTATTTCTGCTCCCAGCAGCTCTGCCTCTGAGATGTGTACTGAAAACTAGAAGTCCAATTGGATTGTACTTGTACACTTTTTCTGTATTTTCAGGCTTCCAGTGCAGGCAGTATCAGTGCTTAGGAGCAAGAGGCTGAGGGAGAAGCTCCTTCAGTCTCTGTTCCTGGACCAGATATACTGGGAGAGCCAGGGCGGCCGCCAGGGCATCGATAAGCTGATCGATGTAATTGAGAGGCGGGCCAAGGTCCTCCTCACCTACATCAACGCTCATGGGATCAAAGTCATCACAATGAATGTGTGATGAGAGTCACACCTATCAAGTAGCCAAATTACAGATAAACTAAATGAATGCTTGATCCCTGTGACTTCACTGTGTCCTTTCAAAATATCATTTTACAAGACACTGGATGCTTCATCCACTTACATTTTTCAAGTGGGTCTGGATAAAAACATCAGCTAATATCTGCCATTGTTACACATAATGCCATTTGTTGCAATTCTTTAATATCAGTTTATATTACAAGGGCGTGACAGCATATCCTGTCAAGTTAAACTGACCCTCCTCAGGATTATGAAAATGAAACAAGATGAATGTAATTACATATTTTTCTTTATGTATTTGTAAAAATAATAATATAATATTATTAATGAAGGACTTATATAGGATTATAAATTACCCACTATTCTTTCAAAATAGCATGAATTGTGATGTTGATAACATAATAGTAAGCCATTTAAGTATGTGCGGTTAAGGACAAACTGTAATTTACATAGTATACTGAGAGAAGCTTTAATTTAACAAATTTAACTCATTAAAAATGAGCCTAAATTTTACTTAAGGAAACAATTTTTACTTCCTTCTTTCAGGTATTTATTTCTTTCTTTCCCAGAGGATCCCATCATTATGTGCAGAATAAGCTGCATTAAGAACGTGGGGAGCAAATGTTCTAAATGCAGCTTATTTTGCACACAAGTGTAATTTGCATTGTTTATTAATGGAATGCACTAAAAAATGCCTAATTGTCTTCTCTGATCCTAAAGTGTGTGGCAAGATTTAAGATCTTTAAAAAGCCCCTTGGATCCAACCCAGATCCACTTAGTTTGATTGGGGTTACCCATTACACACTGATATTTTGCTTTCTAGGTTTTAATCTAATTTTGTGAACAGTCTTAATCTTACAAAACTCCCAAGAAGTCAAATAATTGTCACAATATTATGTTTTTAAGATCCAATACAAGACAACAAAAGAACTAGGCAAAATGACTGTACGTTATACACAGAAGAACAAGATAATAATAAGAAGGAGATAATAAGAAGTCAGATGGCTTTTGACTATTTGCAATTTAATCACAAAGACTGTAATCTGTAACCAAGATGTAACCTATTTCATTGTATTTATTTATTTTTGTACTTTCTTTTTTAATCGTTGAAGTAATAATAAAACAAATAAAAACATGTATCTGTCAAATATGTGAGCTTTAATCAATAAACTCTTTTTTGAAGGGAATTAAGCACAATTTTTGTGATTTTTAACTTTTCATTTTACATTAACTGCCAGTCTGTGAGTTAAAGCTTGAAACATGACAACATGACAAGATATTTTTTCCACTCAGTCAATCAGTCAAAGCATGGTCAGAAATAGTCTGTGGCTCTGAAATCTGAGCCAGAGCATGGTGACTGCTTTTCATGCTGTCGTAAAGAGTGTGCTTTGGGGTCTGAGAGTTGGAGTGGATGGGGATTTGGGGGTTATTTTATTGTGTCCATGCCGGGCATTCACTCGGCTGTTGTTTTAACCCCTCTGCACCCGCATTAGTGTGTCACTTGGGTCCAGGCCTCTGTGTGTTTGTGTTAGAAAGACCCCTCTAGTTCCCAGAGTCCTCTGCAGCGGAACTTACTTTCTATACCCACGTGTGTATGCATATTCTCACACAACATACACACAAAAGACAAAAGATGACTTTTCACCAATGCATGTGTGCAACAATATATGTAAAGACATACACAGACACATAGACAGGCATTAGGACCTCGCCCTTCCCTGACTGTTTCCCCATCTACCCACATTCAGTCCCTCTCAGTGAAATTAGACCACAGCAAAAACAGTGTGTTATGTTCCGCAGGTCAAGTGCAGCACTCCGAACTGACAAACAAGCCTTTACCAGCAGCTACTTAGTCGGTCAACTCAGACACACTCAGCCAAGTGTTAATTATCACTCGTTAAAAAAACGAATTCTATCACATTGGGAAATAAAAGTACTCTCTGTAAGTAAGCAATAGTGTGCAGCAGAAATTAAACTGCATGTATTTTGAAAAAAATACTAATTCCAAAGAGTGGTAATTTTCAGGGTGATACATTATTGATGCATTAAAGCTAAAATATAGCAATTAAATTACAAAATTTAAAAACAACTTTGTTGGAGAGAGGTACGGTAAATGGCATGATGTCCAAACTACTGCAAAGATGGCAGAGCAACAAAATCTGCACTTGTGACCTTGTCTAACATCACATCTTGTATTGTGATGTAGTGTGTAAACAACTATTTGGGTAATAAGCAAAGTGGTGAAAATACACACTGAATTGCCATGGAATTTACAATGTAAACATATTTTGACCCTAGTTTGTAATTTATTGGCATTGTCAGTTAGAGAGGAAGCAAGTCCAACCACGACAAATAAAAAAAATGTCAGTCTTCATATCTAATACAGCAACATGCAGATGGCAGAAAGGTTACATTTTAACAGAGCTAGGTCCAACTTTTCCACTCATGGGTAGGTTAAACTTAATCAGATATCATAAATAAGCGTATTGTGTTATATTAGGAGAGTTTGCACCAATGCAGTTAGTAAAATAACAATGTACTATGCTCATTATCTACACTTTTGTTAACATGGATTTACCCTGGTGATTCCATTAACTGTCATGGGTTTAGGCTCATTTAGCAAAACACAGAAATTGTTTTGATTTTGAACAAACAAATGACTCAGTTAAATCTATTGTGAAAGTTTAATAAGAAAAAAAGATGCATCACTTTAAAGTTTCTGTGCCTCTAAGGAAAATACAGTGTTTTCAAATAATGTCCTCAGGACTTGGCTGAGCACTGAGACAGTCTGTGCATTTGATAAGCAGGTAAATTGGCTTATTTTGGAACAGTTTTCAAGAAACGTAACAAGGTGTAGCTTCATGAAAGGTCTATGAAATGTATGTTTCTTGTTGCTATATGACATGTTCACTCTTGCTTACACAGATAGTGGCCTTTTGCACTTTAATATAATATCTTACAATGTGTCTGCTTTTCTTCTTCTCCCTCCACCTCTTTTTCTTACCATCTTAAGTTCAGCAATGTTTTTGCCCTTCTTGTTTCCAAGGGGGTATAGAAATTGAGATTTTGTCTATGAGGCAGGGCATGCAAATAATTTGGGACGGTTCACCTCAGATGTGCCCAGCTGGCTGCCGCCTGGTCAGACTCCAAATAGCATCCAAACAGAGAGGCTCTTTCTTCTCATAACCTCAGCCCAGAGATGATAATCATTCTGGTTTACCATGACGTCACTTTACCCATTCACTGCTCTCCAGAGTTTGCCACTGACCGTCATTGAACTCTGACAAAAAATAATCAGAGTAACTGACTTATGACATTTATTTATTTATAGTTTATAGCTGCACAAAGAAAGTCACACATTAGCAGCCTCTGGTCATGGAAAAATATGATCTTCAGTATCCAGAGAACATGTAAAAGGATGTCTGTACAAACAGTACAGAGTCCAGATGGTTAGTGATGCTTTGAGGAAGTTTGGTCACTGTTGTTTTTGAAAAGAAATAGTTTGACGTTTTGCGATATATACACATATTGACTTTATTGCTGAGAGTTGGACGAGATGATTTATACCACTCTCATATCTGTACATTGAATACTGAACATGAAGCTGGAGCCAGCAGGGGGTTGGCTTAGCTTAAAAACTGGAAACAGGGGGAACCAGTTAGCTTTGCTCCGACAAAACACTGTATCTTGTACAAAAACTAAGCATAAAAACAACAATTTGTGGTTTAATGTGATGCTAGGTGCCAGGCTAGCGGTTTCCCGCATGCTAAACTAAGCCAAATGGCTGCTGGCGCTGTGGTATCAATCTTTTCATATAACTCGACAAGAAATATATTGAAAATGTTTTTCAAAATGTCAAATCACTTCTTTAACATGTGTTCCCTTCTGTTGGTGGAGTTGCCTGACACCCACACCTAACGTAAGAACTGTATTTATTTAAAAAAAAGTATATTAGAAAAATTGTATGGGTTACCAATTGTGGCCAGTGGGACTATTGCAGCCCCACTTTCTATGCTTCGTCATTTCTGCTTTTACATTTCATCTGCAGCTTTAATATTTCATTGTCAGAACTCTGCAGAGCTAGATTACATGAAAGGATAACAATCATTTTATTTTGTGTACTTCAACATAAAAGCCACCAGACACAACAAAATGTCCTGCCCTCTAACACTGCAGGGGGATGTTGTATTTATGTTGATAAGGACTTAAGAGGAGAAATTGAAAGAATGTCAACATGTGTTAGATGAAGTCATGTCAAAGCTTGCTTGTTTCACTAACTAGCCACACAATTCTTTGCTTGTAGATTAATGGAATCAGGGCACACAATGAATAACAGTTTCTTTTTGATGACTTGATGGCTTATCTACATGTAGAAACATTTTTACAGGCCTGCCATACTGCCATGATATTTTAACCTCTTTGCGAAAAAGAGGGATTGATTCTGAAGGGAATTAACTCTAAAAAAATCTCTTCCTGCAAATCTTACCTCTCACTCCTCGAGTGTTTCAGTATTCAATTTGTCAGTTGAAATGGGACCCATCTCCTCTTATCACTCTGCTCTTTATTTCCTCTATGAAAAATCTCTTTTATAATCAGCTTTTTTTAATGCAACGTAAGCAGAAGACACAAACAAAAGTTTTATTTCTGCCTGTTTTTGTTCATTTTTAGAGCACTTTTCTGGTTCAGGTCATATTGACTTCTTGTTTCATTTACTGTCCAAGCCATATAGCTTTGACCATTTCCATATATACAGTTTTTGTGTTGTGCTGATTATAGAAAAAAATGGAATATATTTCATTATCCTGGGGCAATATCCATGTTTCTGGTCACCTGATTCTTTAGAAATAAATGTCATGAGTAACATGCTGCATTAAAAAGTAAATAACCCAAACAAAGGTTAACTTAAAACTATAGCTGCGGCTCGGATTGAAGAGTATTCAAGTAGAAGTCTCTCTGTCAGGTAAGAATGCAACTAAACAAAAATAGTTTTGCCAGAGGCATTGTACAGACAGTCAATAATCTTTTAAAGACGATTTAATGAAAGCAGTGGGGCGAGAAACAACTTGACCCAAGCACTTAAAGAGTAATGGACTCAGATTCCATTTGGAGAGATTTTGATTTTGAGATATATATATATATATATATATTCAGGCTCATCTGTGATGGACCAGGAGGAAGGCGAGCATATTTGTTTAGTGCAAAAAGTGAATCTTTGATGACATCCAAGATAGGATTAAAGGGAATACAAGCACATTGCAGAGGCTCCTGCCAGCTGCCATCTGCCAGGACATATGAGCACGACATCTGAGTACACAGGGGATCAATCCAATCCAATGTATACCCTGCTTTTATTTTGCAACTACAATGGGAAAGTTAAGGGGAAGCATTTGCCTGTTAACATCTACTGCTGATAAAAGACTTGAACTTCACCTCCTACATAAAGAATGTGGGCCTAGAGGCACACGTCTACTGAATCCTTAATGTAGACTGAGATTTGCACTTCCTCTGTAATAATATGGTAAGCCTTTATGTAAACTGCAACAAGCACAGCAAAGTCCACTCTTTGTGCAGTGTGGATGCATTATTTAGAGATTGTTAATTCGTTTGTAGTAACTTGATTAAGTACACATTTATTTAGTCAAATGCACAATGTAAGCACAGTATAAACTGTGTATAAACACAGGCCTTAAAACTAGATTTTAACTCAGGGCCCCTCTACAAGATGGGGCCTCAATAATGGGTATTCATTCGATGTTGCCTTATAATGTGCAATAGTGGATCAGTATTAACAAACATTAATTATTTCACCACAAACTAATGGATGTGCGAACCAGGGCAATTGCACACTTTTCCTGGTTGGTAATCTAGCCTTGAAGTACAGAAAGTACAATTTGTCAGTATTTATGTTTTATAGTTGTTTAGTAAAAGTATGAGACTAATGCTAATGCTTGACTAAAATCAAATTTTAAAGTAACTATAACTGTATAGTTTAAAATGATCCATTACAAAATACTTTACAAATTCTGTATCTTCCCCCAAATAACACTCTTAGTATGGTGTGAAATCCCATGCAGCTAACCCAGGAACACTTCACTGGAAATTGGATGACTAAAACTCTAAAACTAAAACCATATTGATGAAATTCTTCTATGGTTCACTATTCTTCATGGCCATGTGATTACCCACATCTAGTGTAGTCTCTGTTGTGGAAACTTTTGGGATGCAGAATGTTGAAAACAGAAAAACAAAACAAAAATGAACAATTACATAAAAGTTGAAAATAAAAACAAAATATCACCTCATGCTTAACAGGTTGTGGTCATAGAAAAACTGTCAGTCGGATCATTTGAGCAGAGACATCTTAAGCTGTGGAGCTAAATTAAAGGGATGAGTGCAGATACTAAAAACTGGGGAGAGGCATCTCCATGGATTGGCATCTCAAACATCTGCTCCCAGAGATATATGGGGCTATCAAACAGTAGTGGGCTGAATATGTCACGATCTATATTTAGGATTCTTGTGATGAGAGAGGTGTGGCATGTGGAGCATGCAGTAGACTCTGAATAAGACCATTGAGGATGATTGCTCATATGATTTAAGACATTAGATGCCAATGTGTCACGTGATCGGAAAATAGTTCAGAGGCCTGATTAAGAAGGACACATAATGAGGTGTAACCATAAAATTAAGATACGTATAATAATTCAAAATCTGGTAATATCTTCTTAATGAGTTACGTGTTTGTTACAAGAAACTGTTTTTCTGGTGTTGCTGTTATAATGCGGCAATACCTTTCATTGCTCCACTTGGCAGCATTTCATGAGCATGTGATGTCCACTTCTCTAAAACATCTGCAACTGGCAGACAAAGCCTCCATCTCAAACCAAAATAACAGGTTGCAAGATTCAAGTGAACATCCTCCACTACCACTTTTCTCAATAGTTGTTTTCGGAGTCAGAAGTGTTTAAAGTTAGTATAATGCATCTAGGCACACAATGCAAAACAAGAGAAGATGGGTCTTGTTTTCAGCAAAAGACTGCAGCTGATGATTTCACTAATTAGTTTCCCTCTTGACAGTACCTGAAATAGTTTGTTCTTGGAATAATACCCTCCAGTTAGAAGGATACTATAATGTTAAATACTGCCACACTAAACACTGCATGTGTGCCATAGAGTTCTGAACCTGTGCTGTAGTGTCTACAGTTTAAATTGAGTCACATTTTGGACCCTGGAGACTCAGCCGGTGCATTTCCCAGTGACCCGCCATCAACCAATCATTTCTAGTGGCAAATGTTGCAGCAAACAAATGAGAACCCAGAGGAGAGAAAAAGGCAGAAAACAACAGTATGATCTTCTATTAAACTGACACAACCATGTGCAATCAGACTGAAGGTGTGAATAGCATGAAGAGAGGCACCAAACATTCCTCACTAACCCAATTCCTGACTCGTCTATCTGAGAACTTTGAACTTTGATGGGCCTCAGTAGTGAGCTATAGAAAGATCTTATGTCATGGAGGAGGTATTTACTGTATATTCAATACCAGGGATGGGAAATCAAGGCATGCCTATAGAGGCACAAGAGTAGTAGTAGGACCACAGCAGCGAATATCATGGATTACATTCTCCTCTTGGGCTGTTTCTATTTTACTTTCAAAGCCTGCTGACTCTGGCCATTTGCAGCATTTACGTTCAGTAAATTCAGTGTCAGACTGAGCACAAAAGCTAATTGCAGAGGTGAAAAGATGTGAATAAACACAAAAATATTAATACATTAGCTATTGGTGGTGAGATTTTACAAAAAAAGATGTTTCAACTTGAGCAAAAAAACCCCCAAAACAAAACAAAAGGTCTACTCATCCCCACGCTTTAATGAAGATCAGTCAGAGGCTGAACTTTCACAGACACACACACACACTGTTGGTGCTCACATTGCTAGCTAGAACCACTGGTACATTGGCTTTTGGGAAAAATGCTGGTGGTAAAAATTCAATAAATGAATAATACAAGTTGAAAATTTGTCTTGGGTTCAATTTGCTTGCATACTTACGTTAGGTGCTTTAGGCATTCACACTTAAAATATTGGGGGCACTGGTCCAACATACAATACTGTCCTGGTTAAAGACGTGTCTACTACATTCTATTTTTTTTTTTTATTTATGACCACCAAGACAACAGCTATAGCAATAAAGTTAGTCCTGCCATGCTACTCTTTATGAGAAAGATGCTATTCTGGCAAAGTGCTGCATAGAGGAGAGGCCATGTGCATAAAATGAGAACTAGGAAACCTTGGCCTTGGTCAGAGCACAGCTCTGTTTAGAACAAAACAGGCCATAAATCTAAACTTGTCAGACACCGTTAGTGTTTTGCAAACTGCCCTGCGACAATGAGTCATGTGTTTTTAAAGGAAACGTCATTGATAGAATAATATGGTGACTTAGTAACAGTACAGTATGTGGAGAAGATACAAAGAAGGCTTTTGTAGTTTTAAAGGTGACAGGGTTCAGAATTCATTTTTCACAGTTTGTGTTGCTAAAGAAACAAATTCTCAGAGGAACAAATTAAACTATTATTATTACATACTTAATGTCACTGTGACTTTAAGTTCTCCAACTGGATTAAAAGATATTACTCTTGTATAAAACTTATTGTAAACTG
The DNA here is from genome assembly GCA_036024295.1 of Nannoperca obscura. Lineage (NCBI taxonomy): Eukaryota > Metazoa > Chordata > Actinopteri > Centrarchiformes > Percichthyidae > Nannoperca > Nannoperca obscura. Next base: position 27,847 of record JAVQJL010051944.1, read on the forward strand.
CCCTATATAAGAACTAGCTATAATATGAATCCAGTGGGTGGAACTCTTGATGCAGCCTGTGAAAATGCCTTTATTGCATTCAGATTAATCACTAAACCATGACCAATCATTTTCAATAATATTGACAATAACGAAGATATTAAGATTAAAGGTTTGTTTTTGACCCTGGAAATACACAATGCAAGACATTCTTATCACAAGTAAACCTTGCTTTTTCAATTTTTTAAGCTTTCAGCAGCATCTTGTGACCGCCTTATACAATCATATTTCGCCTGTAAAATATATGACAATAAAAAAGCATACTACATAAACTACATTGAATATAAATGGTGAAGTGTGATAATCTGGTTACACAAACCTGTTGCTGGCATGTTATGCAATTTAAATGTTCTTTTAAACTGCACTAGAATTTTCTTTTTAAGAGATACTCTTTTTTTTTTTTTTACAATACACAGTGACTCTGTGGGCAATGCTTCACAGAGCAGTGTAAGACTTTTGAAAATATAGAATACATTTCCACCAACATGTTTGACTTCCCATCTAATAGGGCTTTTTCAACTTTATATGAGTCTTCAGACGGGGGTTCACAGCTTACGCATGTCTGCAGAAGGAAGAGGAAAGAATGTATCACCACTGTGGCTGAGGAAACTCTCCAAACACAATCTTCCATGGTGAATGTTACCCATTCCTGCATGAATCCAAACAGGAACAGCCTTGCCCAGACTGAGCAGGCACACGGAGCAGGCCAAAAAGGAAATGACTGAGACCGGCCTCTGGGTGCAGCGGGTTCAATCTAGTGATCATGCCCAATAGTCTCTGGCCTCACTGCCATCATAAAGCCAAGAAAATGTTCTTAGTTTGTTTTTCAAAAGCACTTGTGTATTGCCCTTAAGACATTTATTTTTTCCTAAACCTGTTTCATTACTTAGAGCTATTTACTAGTTAAAAATGAAAACCGATTTGTTTTTAAATGTTTTTGTAAAAATGTATATTATTTGTTCATTCGCATCATGTGATGACATCACTTCTGGTTTAGTCACTTCTTGTTAGAGCTTCGTGGTTCTGTAGAAAAACGAGACATGAGACATGTCTGGTCATCTATGTAAACAAACCATGGTGTATGGACTGGAAGTCATTGCTTTGTTGATCTGGAATATTTCATCATTTAGTGTAGGTCCTGTTATCTCCCTAGAAAATTCACATCTACTGTCATCACTGCCATTTATGTACCCCTGGATGCTAATGCTAAGCTAGCAATGAAATAACTGCTATTAGCAAACAACAAAATGCACATCCAGATGGGTCCTTTATTTTTGCGGGTTTATTTGAATAACTCCAACCATAAAACTGTATTCCCCAAGTTCAACCAAATTGTCTCCTACCACTTTCATCTCTGGTGATGTGGAGGCGTACATCCCATCCAGGGCCAATCTGAAAAAAGGGCATCAAGACTGCCAAACAAAAACACAATCTGCTGACCAAGGAGCATTTCAAGAACAACTCTGACCTCAGGCGGCAAGGCATCCAGACCATCACTGATTGCAGAAGGGTGAACACAACTCCTTTAGCCACTGATGCCTACTCCATTCCTGATGAGCTCAACATCTGTGCTTGTTTTGAACAAACTTAGGGACCTTGGCATCAGCAACACCCTTTGCAACTGAACACTGAACTTCCTGACCAACAAACCTCTGTCTGTTAGTTTAAGCAACCTCACCTCCTCCACTCTGACCCTAAACACCAGCGTTCCACAGGGCTGTGCGATCAGCCCACTACTCTACTCCCACTCCCCGCTCCAACATCATCATCAAGTTCACAGATGACACCACGGTGGTAAGCCTGATCAGTTACAATGATTCATCAACCTACAGTGAGGAGGTCCAGCATCTGGCAGCATGGTGTGCTGACAAAAACCTTGCGCTCAATACCAATAAGACCAAAGAGCTTATTGTGGACTACAAAAGGCACCCCCCAATTCACATACATTGGGTACGGAAAGTATTCAGACCCCTTTAAATATTTCACTTAGTTTTTTTGCAGCCATTTGCAAAAAAATCAAAAAAGTTCATTTTATTTCTCATTAATATACACTCAGCACCCCATCTTGACAGAAAAAAAAAACAAAGACGGAATTTTTGTGAATTTATTAAAAAAGAAAAAATGAAATCTCACATGGTCATAAATATTCAGACCCTTTGCTCAGTATTGAGTAGAAGCCCCCTTTTGAGCTACTACAGCCATGAGTCTTCTTGGGAATGATGCAACAAGTTATTTTACACCTGGATTTGGGGATCCTCTGACATTCTTCTTGCAGATCCTCTCCAGTTCCGTCAGGTTGGATGGTGAACGTTGGTGGACAGCCATTTTCAGGTCTCTCCAGAGATGCTCAGTTGGGTTTAGGTCAGGGCTCTGGCTGGGCCAGTCAAGAATGGTCA
>JAVQJL010051945.1:0-12499 GCA_036024295.1 Nannoperca obscura
CCCCCCCCCCCCCCCCCGATCAGGTATTGTTGGGGCTCCCTCACCCCCTCAGACTCCCTGCAGGCAGAAGAGAGCCAGTTAGTTGAAAGGCGCTTTCTGACAGAAGGATTTGTTCTCATGTCTTTTTAAGGTTTGCAAATTAAGTTTGGAAACTAGAGAATAGTTGTAGGAATCAGCTTTTTCTTTTCATGCTGCCAGACCGCTGTTATTTATCTTGTAATCTTGTAATTGAGGTATGTAATATGGGTTTTCTGAAATATGCATTACAGTGACTCTTCACTCTGTAAATATTTATATTTGTTGGCAGATTTGCTTAAGAGCCACATTGCTGCCTCATGTGAGTGACTAAATGGTATCTTTTGTTCGCAGAAGATGCTGGAGCACCCTTTCTCTTCAGTTTATAGACATAAAGTCGTCTGCACATGTTCCAACTGGAGATGCTGGCATACATCGCAGTGTTTTCTTCTCAATAAATGGGTTGGCCATTTTTGATTGGTGGGAAGAAACCACATTTTTTTTGCTCGTCAAGAGCTCATATTTTATATAGTTTATTGGCTGGACAGTTGGAATTAATCAGACCTGCGGGTGCTTCTTTTTTCTCAGGTGTGTGTGTGTTTACATTTTATTTGCCAAGCATGACTGTATACAGCATTCAGGAAATATGAAGCAATTTGGCAAAAAATGTAAACAAGGAAATGGACATAAGTGTGTCACTGAACACTTTTGGATTCTGAAGATAGTGAAATAAAAAAATAAATAATAAAGCTTCTCCAAGTACTACTTTGGTTAGCTTAACTCCTTTCATGCAAAACTCTGCAATGCTGCCAATTGACCTCTGTGGTTACATATCCTATCACCTCAAGTGTCCTCTGAAGAGCTGAGATTTCTGTGTAAATGAAAAGGTTGTTTTATGCCCCGATATGTAGACTCAGAGTTGGACCCACAGGAATCTCAAATGGGACAGAGAGCACTCCGCAAACAAATTTGACGCTCACCATGGGCAGGATTTTTCTTTAATAAACGCGGCAGGCTTGGAAAAAGAGGGCCCCTGTCTCTCAAGGTTCTTTTCTCAGTATGAAACGAGGTTTTAAAGCGGCTGAAAGCTGATCAGATATACAACTTCTAATGGCAATGATAAACCGTTTCATTCCCGTGGCCACTCTGCAGAAGCTGGCAGGCAGCTCTGAGGTTACATAAACGTTACGTAAAAGTGCTGCCGGTCTGGTCCCTCGGAGTTCCCGATCCCTGCTCTTCTCAGGCTTCATGTGTCGAAATGCAGTTTGATTGTTTTGTGGGCATTTTTTTTTCTCTCTACATTGTTGATTTCCTAAGAATGCTCTGGTACATGTTTCTACTTCCAAGCATTGTTCCTTGTTAAGAGTTTTAGCTTTTGATACCAACCCCCATGCCAGGCCAGAGGAGGCTCAGCTCTGTCCTCAACAATCACTAGATGACTGTATCATTGCATTGAGCGTGTGCTCGTGCATGCGGTTACCTGTTGTATGTCAGGACCGCAGTGTTCACCACTCTTTTGTGTCTGCTCTTTTCTCTGGCAGCCATTTGTTTTCTTCCAGTGTTGTTTGTCCAGGATTCATTTCTCATTGCTTAGCAGGTGTTTGAGCGATTCATATTTTTGTGGGTTTGCTTGTGAGAATGAACAAATCATGAAAATATTATTCCCTCGTCGGGCTGACATGATGAAACATTTGATCCCTGTAATGATGGGTCTGCACCCTGTTTCATTATGATTGGAGGTTTTGGGTATACGTGCTGTGCAATTGCAGAAAAACTGCTTAGCCATGTGTCCCACGACTTCACCCTGTGTAATTATGTCTATGCATAGACCTGCGGCTATGCTAAATTTGGGCCACACATAACCGCTACAGTATATAATACTGCTATTCCTAGAACTGTATGAGCTTGACTTTACACTGGAATACATGTCTGGCATGATTCACATGCAATTTGTCTAATTTCTAACCTATTTTCTTACTGGACACTATCAGCCTCCACCCTTATACATATCATCACTGCCCGGCATGACGGAATATTTCCAGAATGCTTCACATTCAACGATGTGAGCGAGAAACATAAGGCGATACCTTTTTTGCTTCCTTTTCTAATTAATAGAGTCAGAGTCAGCCCCGCTACACTGTACTGACCTGAACCTGCACAGCCAACCATAACAGCACATGGAGGGGTGGGCGTGGGGGGTGTATTATAGCCGGACAGGATGGTCATAAAATCAAAATGGCTCCCACTGCCAACATCTCTGTGCCAACGAAAATACACAACTTTGAGGAGGAGGAGGAGGGACTGGTGTAACATTAGGGATTAAGGCCTACATTGTGTACAGTAAATCATCAGGAGACAACAGGGATTTGGAGCACGTAGTGATTTTGACATCTGGTGATCCCTGAGAGGGTTTGATTATAGGTGTCAGGCTGTACTAAGCACATGTTACGGAACAACATAATTTAGGTAAACAGCCATTTTGCAGCCTTTGGCTTAGCAAGGTCTGGAAGCGGATGATGGCAGACAACAGACTCATGTTTGTGCGATGACCAGATATTGTTTCTAGATATTTAGTGGTAGTTTGAATTCAGAAAAAATGTCTTTATTGGTTGTTCAGTTTCCTAGTGGTTTGAATTTTCCTGTTTTATAGCATTTTTATCTGAACTTGTCTCTATCTTATCTACTTGTGTGACTGCATTTGTTTGTTTCATTTTTTTCCCCCTGCCATTGTGCCATGTGTGTTTATTTTCCCATTGAGTGCAGAGTTTCCTAAAATTCTTTATGCTTTGCCCCACCAGAATGATGTTTATCCAGCCTCCATGTTCGACGGATCTGTAAAATCGTGTGTGTTTGAGTAACTGTAGGAAAAAGAGGCTCTGGTCCTGAGTCACGCTCCCCTCCTGCAAAGTTTGTTTTTAGATCTGCCTCCACAACAATACCCGACGCTCCCCGCACACACATCTATCTCGCAGAGAGCTCGCTGAGAAAACAAGCGACAGCCATAACAACGGCTCGAACAGGAGCTGCTCTCTGTAGGAAAACCTGTGCTCACTTCCCACAGTGGTGCCGGCTGGGACCACTGTCCTGTTATACAGTACATGAAAGTCCCCCAAAAGTCAGGAAAACAACACTTGACGTTTTTTGGCTCCATTACATAAGACTGCATTGTGGATTTAAAAATTCTGCTACGGGGAAAACAAAAGAAAAATGCAGCTTTGATGTTCAGAATAATAAATACTGACATCTGTCCCAGAGGTAGCGGGGAGGAAAGCTCCTTTGTTTTAACCTGTTTCTCCACCGGTCGGCATGTGACTAAAGGCGGGTGAGAACTTTGTTTCTGACTCTTTCAGGACTCACACGCACACACCGTTATTATTTTTCACCTGTCTACCCTTTTCTGTCTCACCCCTCTTTTCCTCCATGGGGGGGCTTTAATTAAATGTGTTGCTGCAACAACAGGTACTCGCTCACAGCCTCCTATTAGTCTACAGAGCTCTCTTACTTTCTGTTTATGGGTTAGAGCTACAGCTGTTATTTTGTGCATATGACTCACAGTTTACAGTAAATGCACATTGTATTATATATATATACATAAATTGGGGAAGTCTGACACGAGTTTTATTTAAGATGAGATAAACTACAAGTAAAGTTAATTACAGTACAAGAGTAGATGCATATGGATAAGTAACTTAGTAAGCTACCATAAACATGATCTTCTACAAAATGAAGCATAAAGTACAAACTTAAAAGGTACACAAATAAAAATGGAGACATTTTTATTGAAACATAGGTCAGAGGGTCCTTTGCAGAGACTGTGAGGATGTTTTACTGGTTTAAATAAAGTGTCTTCCTAGATCATTGGTTTCTGGACTGTTTGAGTACAGGTTGATTATGAAAAGTCAAGCTGACCCTCTGGAAGTGTCTGAAGTGACACCTTCGCAGGGTTCGAGAGCCGAGTTTTCCCTGTGCAGTGGGACATGTCAGGGGGTCACGATAAGGTCGCAACCCCGCCGGCTCACCCTGTGTTTCTCTTGTGTTTCCACCTCTCAGATCCTGGATGAGATTGCAGAGCATGGGATCAAAATCTATCAGCTACCTGATGCCGACTCTGACGAGGACGAGGAGTTCAAGGAGCAGACCAGAGTCCTGAAGGTGAGAGTGGGACACACAGCTGTTACAAAACTACGTCAGGCGCTTCCTTTTGCTTGGATTTGTGATAGATACCATTCTCTTCCCATTCATCCTTGCTTCCCTTCACTTCATCCCCTCCTCTAGGTACCTTTATTTTCCATTTCCTTTCCTCTGGCTTTGTTTCTCTCCAGGGTCCACTGACCTTTTTAATCTTCCTTTCCCAGGCGAGCATTCCCTTTGCTGTGATTGGCTCCAACCAGCTGATTGAGGTGAAGGGGAAGAAGATCCGTGGTCGTCTCTACCCCTGGGGAGTAGTGGAAGTGGAGAACCCCGAGCACAATGACTTCCTCAAACTACGCACCATGCTTGTGTGAGTCTCCCTGGCAATAAAACTGCGCGAGTACTAGGATTTTCGGAAGAAAAGTCTTTTAAAACCTTGACAGAACTACTTCTTCATTAAGCTGGTTGTAAGTCCACTAGAGAGTGAGTTTACAGCGAAGCTCTACTGCCTCCCAGTGTGTGAAGAAAGGATTGCCTGTCTGTTTGTTGCAGGACCCACATGCAAGACCTCCAGGAGGTAACTCAGGATCTGCATTATGAGAACTTCCGCTCAGAGAGGCTGAAGACAGCGGGCAGGTGAGACACCGGTTTATATCACATAAACAGCAGATGAGCCGCTCTATTTCAAGCAAGGTTTTCTTAACTAAATGTATTTTGTCACTGTACAGGGATGTGGATGAGGATGTGGTGGATAAGGACCAGATCCTGCTACAGAAAGAGGCAGAGGTGAGAACACACACAGAGCTGCAGGCAAACTCTTTTTCTCATCTCACTTTGTGCCAAAATGTGTCTTGGTTGACCCAAGAGATTTAAATACAGATGTGCAGTCCCAAAAAACAGATTAAAGGATAGGCCATATTTGTGCTAAAAGAGTTATTGGTTGCTGTAATTATTCTTCCTCTCTTCCTAGTGCAACTCTTCTGGGAGAAACTGGGATAAAATCTAGTCCTTCGGTCATTCTGTGCAAAGAAAGGTTCAGTTGTAACAAATATGAAGCTTCAGCAGTTTGAGTTTCAGTGTTTTTAGTGTGAAACACCCTGTGAGTTTCAGTGTTTTTAGTGTGAAACACCCTGTGTTTAATACCAGGCTACAGCTCTGAAAGGACCATACAGATGCTTTTAATGCCCAAAACTCTTGTGTGCTTACAGCTCACATTGATTCATCTTCAGAGAGGTTTTATATGCGTTATATTTATGGAACTACACAGAAGGAAAGTAGATCTCCGCTATGGAAATGAGTTCCAGGATAAAAGATGTTTATGAGCCAAATAAAAATGATTGAGTTATTTATGCAGACGTGTGTTTCGGCAGATGATGCATTGAATTTTAAGTTTTAGTGGGTGTATCATGTATTCATTTTGAAAACTTCTACAAAATATTTCAAAAGGTGTAATATAGCTGCATGCTATAATGACTGGCACTAATGGAAGGCACAGTTTACCAAAGTAAACCTGTGTGACCTGAGTACCATATGTAGGGAAGCGTAAATGCAGATTCAACCTGTAGAAAAACTGCCCGTCATCTTTGTGGTACATGTGGCATTAAAGGTCAAGTTCGAACCAGGAGACCTGTCAATTCTTCAGTGTCACTAGAAAGAGAAAGTTAAATGTCTTTTACTCCCCACCATCTCTCATATGTATTGTTTACCTTTTGGGTCTGCACGCCTGCACGTCACCAGGCAATAACCTGTTTCCTGATTGCTCTTGTTTGTGTGCAATCAGAGCTGTTGGTAAACAATGTGCCCAGGCAGGATATGCCATCACTTCCTGTCTGGATGTCCTAGCCCAGTTTTATGGTGGGAACGACCTCAGTAGTGTGAGGAGCCCGAAACACAAAGCTGGTGAAAGCTCCATTTGTTTACGTGTCATGGGTTTTTTGGTCAGAGGAAATATTACAGTAACTGATATTACTGTACTTAGACGTACACACGAAAAGCTTTATTTTACAGGTCCATACCCCCATAATAATTTCCTAGGAAGGAACTGATAAGTAACTGTTATTTCTTAGATAGTGTCCTGGAAAGGCTTCTGTAAATTTGTACTTATTATAAAGAAAATGGAGACACGGTTCAGTTGTTACACTTTAAATTAATTCATTTAAATGAATTGGTAGTCATCTCTTGCGTTTGTCTTCCTGTGCAGATGTGAATTACAGGCCAACATATAATTCACTAAACGTTAAGATTTTGTGAATTGTATTGTATCAGACCAGAGGGAGAAGGAAAGGCTCCATAGCTTTGATAAGAAAATGTTCCATTCTCAGCCACAAGATGGTGATAGACAATCGTTGAAATGTCTGTTGAGACGTTCGCTCAGTTAAGTGAGTGCAAACGTATTGATGTGAAAATGGTTATTACTTCTCCATGGTGATTTATATTGTTTTTATTTTCTGTAGCTGAGACGCATGCAGGAGATGATCGCTCACATGCAGGCACAGATGAAGATGAAATCAGACGAGTGAAAGAGTTGGAGCAGAAGGGAAGCACGGTGATCTCAACCCCCCCTACACACACACACACACACACACACACACACACACACACACACACACATACATACATACATACATACATATATATGTATATACACACACACACACACACCTGGTCCTCCTCTGAATCCATCCCATCCTGCAGATCCACCAGGAGTCCAGGATCACATCATCTTTATCTGCACACCACCACTTCTTCCTCTTCTTCTTCTCCCCTCATCCATCCACCATTTTTTATTCTTTTTATTTTTCTTGCCAAGACTTTTCTTAATACACATCTTAATCTTGCTGATTGTCCTATTTTGTGGGTACGAGCCTGCTGAGTGCGACTGGGCAACATTTTAAAGGGCGTGAACACACAAAAATGCTCTAATACTGGATGATTATCATTGACATGTGTCTGTTATTTCGTCTTTGATCTTAGTTATGGTCCAGAGAGCTGCCAGCGGTACTAAGAGTTTTTGTTTTCACACTGTTTACAAAAAAGATATGTACAAATCGTGTTTTGTTCAAGTTCGACCTTCAGATGGCACCATTTTCCATTTATTTTACAATCAGGTTAAGACTGTTTAATCATATTTTAACTTAAAAGTAAAAAAAAAAACGGTTTACTAGTTGTGTTTTGATGGTTTCAGACCATCAGTGCCTTCAGTGCTTCAGTCTGAATAACGCAATAACTATAATAATTATTACCACAGTGAAAGGTAGGTGTGATTTTTGAATGAACAGTGTGGAAACACCCTTGTGTCTCCTTTAATTGTCTTAAATTAGAAAACAATTTGTTGCCAACACTACAAACTTTCTATTCTAGGCATTTGTTTGGCTTTTAGGATGGAAATCTACATGCAAGTAGTCAAACTAATAAGATAAGAGAAATGATCAGAATTTAGGATCTAATCTTAGGATTATAGTTAAATAGAAGTTCCATGTTTTTAATAGTTTTGGATTTATCATCAAGAGCTGCATGATCTTAATGTCGGTGCCAAACTACAACTGCAGATTGAAAGCTGATCAAACAGTCCAGTAACTTAATATGTGTCCATATTTGCTCCACTGAAGCCGTTTAACGTGTAAAAGTTTGTACACTACATGTGCAGTCTTTCATCAAACTGTATTTGGGCTTTCCGTTTTAACAAATCAAGGATTCTAATGTTTAATTGTTATGTGTGTAAACTCCCTCCAGCGTTCTGTGAGCAGCAGACTAAACATCCGTTCCTTCAGTAGTAACTGCGCTGTTATTTAGTTTTTCTGTCTTTTGCTCTTGTATGCAAATGTGTCTGTGGAATTTCTAAAGACAAACATAATCATTATTTCTTAACCGTATATCTGTAAACACTTGTTTTTAGATGTCAACATCTTGTTTTTGTATTCCTCCCGGAAATAAAACTTGTTTAGAAGAAAGAAAAAGTTGATTCTGGTGTTACTTTTGAATTTCTTGAACATTTATTAAAGCGGAGATACGGATACAGTCAGAGACGTACCTTTGATTTCTATCAGCAGTTTGTTTGTTTTAACATTAATATCATCCTTGCTGAATTGTGTCTTGTTGTCCACCCTTTAGGATCTAACGAACATCAACCACAAATTTTTTCTTTTTATTAAAAGTAATAAACAATTAAAAGTACAAGTAAAGTGCCTCCCGCCTGACACATGGTCACAGTGACTCATAAGGTGTGATGTTTCTGGTGTTTTTCACTTGACATTTAGAACATTTTTGGGAATAAGTGGAATAACATTCTACATTTATTTCTACGGGAAACATTTTACTGCTACACTAAAACCGAGTGAGAATTTCATTGAGTGAGATAGTTCAAGGAACCTGAGAGAGCTTCATCTGGCACTTCAACGCAATACAAGTGAAAAGATATTCAATATGTTTCTGTTCAGTCTGGCTAAGGAGTTGTGGGCCCAAGTCACTAAATGCTATAATAAAAAAAAGTCTTTAATGAAAAATCCCATTGATGTCAATGAGGTTTTGTTTTTGGACCCCGACCCCCTCGTGGCATCGTGTAGGACCCCTGCTTGTTGAAAACTCTTCAATGTGACTGGCTGAGTCTGTGAGGAGGAGGAGGAGGAGGAGGGGCTTTCATCTGTCAGCTCAGCCCGCCCTCCTGCTATCTGTCCGGGGTTTGGAGGCGAGCCGAGGGGCCCGCTTTCTGTGAGCCGTTGCTTCGGTAAGATCGAGGGAGGAGAGCGGTCAACATGACGACCAACATCAGGTACAAAAGCCGGATCCCGGTTAAAACAGGTGAGCGAGGTTTCTGGATTTTTTATTTATTTTTTACGCTCATCTATTTATTGAGAATCAATGCAATGATTGCTTCATGTCTCTGTCTCCCTGGGCGTCGCTCTGCATCCCTGCACCTGCGCCTCCTCCTCATCCATCCTGTAATGGCCAAAAGAGGATAACGCAGAGGTAAGAGACATCATTTCTATGTTTATTGAATTGAATTTCTGTTCTGCGGTTGAGAATTCATCCCCGACACAGTGCGTTGTCCGGATGCAGCCTCGCACTGCGCGGCCTCGGCTGCAGCAGCATCAGCAATATTTACGTTTCTATATCTCACGGTTTTGTCCCCCCCCCCTCCTCTCGATGTGCGCGTTTACCTGTCAGTTTTATAAGCGCAAGATGCTCTTGAGGACCGCCATGCCATCACAGGCTGGGCTGCGATCTGCAGACTGACAGGCGGAGGGTGGGGTGTGTTGTGTGGGGTGTGTGTGTGTGTGTGTGTGGGGGGGGGGGGGTTGAATTACATTTTTAGACTCAAATGTGGAGCAGGTCGGCGTCACAAGGGGCGAGCAGCCAACACGGTAGTCAGACGGCAGCATCCTTCCTCTCCATCCTTCTCCATCTGTGCCTTGCAGAATGATCAGCGGCAGCCGACCGACGGTTTCAACGTTACATCGGCACGACTCGCGTCTACTGTCGCTGCTGTTGGCTGCTTTTAGGGGAACCCTCCCGGACCATTGTTCGGCTGGGAAGCACAGCTGCCACGCGAGCCTGCAGGGGAGGTCGCGTCTCTGATGACCCCCCCCCCCCCACACACACACTGAAGTGTAGTGTCTGATGGCAGTAGATATGCACGTGTGCGTGGCTGATTCAGCTCATCTGATCGTTAAAAGCTTTAAAACGGTGTCCATCAAAAACGTGATTCAAGTGGACGTGAGTTTAATCACACTAATTTAAACACTTAAGCATCAATAGTTTCCCTTTTTGGTCAATACTTTACTACAACACTTATGGCATTTTTTATATATAGCCTATACACTGCATAAGCATTTATTCTACACCTGCCAGTTTATTAGATATGACTAGCTAAAACGAATGCAGTCTAACACAACAGTCCTACAATAAATCATGAATCCTATAATATCCAGCTGCAGTTGGTTGTGCTGTTGAATTGGTTTGCGTTATGCTGAGAGATGTTATTTACTCTATTCTTATTGATATAAATGTGGAGTGTAAAAGTCAAACATTTCAGTATGTTATGATTAATAGAGATGACAGGAAATGAGGGCCGACTGGGGACACGGAGGTAACACGTTCAGCACCGTAGGTCACCAGGACACCACATAAATGTACATTATCATCATAACATTGTTTATTATATTATTGAATCATTGTTACTGATGTTTTAAATCATAAGCAGCGTTTTGATTTTGTAGTTCATTGTGGAGCCAATTTTAGTGTTTTTACATGTTTATTGGACAGTTTCATAAACTAGTGATAGGTTTGAAGTTAAATATATTTAGTGGAGTAAAAAGTACAAAGTTACTCTCTGAAATGTAGTGGAGTTGAAGAATAAAGTAGCAGATACTGGAAATATTAAATACCTAAAAGTACTTTTGTCTTTCCACCACAGTTATTTGGGTAAAACAACAAAAGTTGCTTTGCACAAAAATGTTTAAATGACTGAAATGTAATTTAAAATGCTTAGAAAAGAGCATAAACAGTAAATGAAGAACACTCAACAATTTGGTTTCTAATTTCTTCACCATTGTCTCTTCACTCTGAATTTAGCTTTTTTTGTTGTTGTTGCCACCTTCCTGTTTGTCCAGTATTTAGTCGTTGTGTGTGTGTCCCCCCCCCCCCCCCCACTGCTGGCAGATGTAAACTGGTCAGGTTGCAGACAGATTTGCTCTCTCCCTGAAATTTACATTTGGACCAAATCCAGTAGTTGAAATGATTGTGATCACATGGCATCACCTACACAACACACACACACACACACACACACACAAGCTTATGAGCAGATTGTTGGAAAACCTGGATTAGTTTGATTTTTGCAGAGCGGTGTGCTTGCAGATGTAGCAACTCCAGTTTGTGCAGAAACATGAAAATGACCTAAAATTTCAATCGAAGCAGCTGTTGCCCTCCTCGTGTAAATATTCATCCACTCCTAAACGTATAGTGATTCACTTGTGTTTTTAGATTACTACACCGTTTTTCATCATTCGCTCTTCACTCCCACATATTTCTACTGCGTTTGACCCTGTTGGGCGCTTTGAGTAGAATATCTCACATTCTGGATCATCCAGGCTGCGTAGGTGGAGGAGGAGGAGGGTGGAGAGACTGTGACTGACTGCATGCTGAAATCACAACTGCTGAAAGAGTCACAACTGATAATCAATCCTAAATCAGTAGTTTCACAACATTCCCCTCCGCTCTCCTCTTCCTCTTTCCACGTCTCACTCTGTCACATCGCCCGAAACGTTCCCGTCACTTCCTTTTGCTGGGATATTATGTTGCCAGGCAACAGTCTTTTTTTAATCCACTTTTCATCACTTCTCTGATATGAAGGAGTGGACGACACCATCTGACCTACGCACAATCCCGTGTGGTGATTGTTCTGTGTGGGGGTGGATATTCGCTGAACATTTTTTCATCAACAGTTAGCTGAGATGTGTCACCTCGATATAGTGAAGCACACAAGGATAAAATTAATTATGTACTTCATCCAGAATAACACGGTCGCCATTGTAAAAACATCCCATCCTTCCTTTATCAAATGTAAATGTTTTGACATCAGTTTCAGGATTCTGATGTCCATCCTGTCCATCACTGGTTTGAAGCATTCGATTCAATCGCACAAATCATAGATGTTCAAATGTCCATTTTCTTTGAGCATATTTCGTCCACATTGGCTTGAAAGTTGATATCTAAAATTAATTGTAGATGTTGAAAACTGGGAACTGGCAAAACAAGCTCGCCACAAGGTCCACTAGTAGCCGTTCAACGTCAGAATTAAGAGAGCAACAGCTTCATCATACAGGCAGAAGAAATCTGTAGCCACAAGTGACAGTTACGGGATAATGGTGTGTTTACGCAGTGCAGCAGTAGCACAAGTAGATAAGAACTGGCCACACGAGACAAAGTAGCCCCCGAGCGTATTAAAGTGAGAAAGGGTCTGTTTTATAACTTCTGAATTCAGATTGTCGTTTGTATGAGGAAGAATGTGTTATTTTTATCTTGTGCTTGTTTCCTGGAAGAGGGATCTGTTGTTCCTCCTGATTTTTCTACTTTGTTTGTGTGTGTGTGTGTGTGTGTGTGTGTGTGTTGACTTATAATAACATTATTAAAAAAAAATTATTTTTTTTTTTTGACTGGCACTGTCAACACAGAGGCTGGTTACACAGCTGCACTGAGACACACACACAAACAGACAGACACACACACACACACAAACACACACAGACAGACAGACAGACAGACACAGACAGACAGACAGAGGGATGAACACACATTGCCACACCAAAACACACAAATAGCAACATTATAAAAACAAAAACTCCTCCTGTTTCGG
>JAVQJL010051949.1:0-56451 GCA_036024295.1 Nannoperca obscura
CAATGTCTTGACTCTATTTTCTATTCATTTCACAACGTATGGTGGTGAATAAGTGTGACTTTTCATGGAAAACACAAAATTGTTTGGGTGACCCCAAACTTTTGAACGGTAGTGTACAACAAAATAGCTACAACTGCCAATCAAACATGCCTCAAAGCTAAAATGATCAGTTGGTCAACAATAAAAACAAAAACTAAGTGGCGACATTTAATACTTCCATGACATCTCTGTATTTTGTGCATTCAACATCTATTGGATCACGTGGCTTTGCGAGCTCGCATGTCTGACCATATTTATGGCCTCGTGGTCGTCTATCTGTAGGTCTGAAAATGTGAATAGCCAACAATGTGGAGAGCCAGCGCTCCTTGCATACCTGCTCGAGACATCCTGTGCATGCGTCTAACTGCAGAAATAATGTACCCTGTAAAACTTATAATCCAGCATTGTACGTTTTCTTTTTCGAGACAAGAATAGCGCTGCATTATTGAGGCAAATCTTCTCAACCTTCAAAGTTAAATACTAGTATTATTATGTATTATGTATTTTTAGTTTCTCCAATAACCCCGTTCTTCCAGATGTATCATTTAAATTTCACCTTATCTAAAAAAGAACAAAAAAAAAAAACTGACAACTAGCGCATGTTAAACTCGGTATTTAAAGTAAGAATGGCCATTTAAGTATTTTCATGGATCATGCTCCCTCAAATCTTTCTGCTGCTCTTTTCATTTTGCAAGCATAATGTGCTCTTTGGTTGAAAATGTCAGCGCAGTGCCCTGCTGAGGTTTCCTTCATTTCTCATTTCAACATCTTTTTGATGGCTTCTCTTACCATTACTGCAACTGTTGTATCCCACGTTGTCTTAAATACAGTCCAACACTATTATGGACACTTTGTGAAAGGTCAGTTTTCACAGGTTCATTTTATTCCATTCAGCTCAGTTTCTTTGACCCACAGCACTTCCTTTTTGTCACCTGAAGCGTTCATTTAATTTCTTTAGGAATGTGTTGATATACAGTGGCATCCAAACATTCTCAATGTTTAACGGTGCGTAAAACTTAAATGTTGCGCTTGTGGACGAAACATCTATGTTTATATATATTTAAAGATATATTTGATCAAATGTTGCACATGTTTTGAAGAAATTTGTATTCATGAACTAATTCTAAGTTCAACTAAACTGTGCTTTTAGAGAAAAGGTTTAAAATAAGAGGGAGAAAAAATAGGAGAAGAGAGACCACCTCATCAGCTGGACCATCTGTGCTGGTTTAACAAGTTCCAGCATTAGACACAATGAAAAGAAATGAAGTCCATTTGTGGCCCTGCAGGTGGTGAAGAAGTAAATACATGAATGTTTGCGTGCTTGTGTTTCTGAGTGTGTAAAGCAGAGTTCTACTGGACCAATCAGTAATATTTATCAAAACCTCAGTCAGGCTCGCAATCCGGCAGACGAACACAGAAATACTCACAGAATAGTATTTTTTGATATGGCGACGGATGTCAAGCAGCAGTTTGTTGCTGATGTCGACGACGTAGTCGATGGGGCGGCTCCCACAGGGGACGTGACAGCATCGCATCAAGCTGGGCTCCAATTTCAATCCCTTAAACAGAGAATGTGTGTCATGGCAACAGATTCACTCATACACAGACAATATCATCAAGCAAAAACTCTTCAGTCTCTTTTGAAATGGTTTGAAACCGTTAACAACTAGAAACGTTTCAGGTCGGATAACACGTCGTATGAACCACTTAGCACGGCCCTTCGCGTCCACCCACCTTTAGAAGCACGGGTAACAGAATTGTATGTTCTGTAATTATATGTTTATTATACCAAAATGCACCTTGGGAGCTGTAGTTAACATCTCACATTTAGTATTTCATGTACACAGGTTGTTTCTTTTACTTTTTAATCAAAGAAGCACATGTTTTCTAATAACAGCTGTTCAACTTCAGCCCATCGAAGTGCTCTAACTGGGAGTCAAGTGTGAGAAAATTAACGAGACTTTTACTTGCTGAAACCAGGGGCGCCCAAAGTAGCTCCTCCCACTGCTCACATATCTATTGTATTAGCATCGATAGCGATGACCACTGTTCCCAGCTCTATAGGGGAAGTTACGAGTACAATACTACCTTTGGCAAAAGATAATTGTAATAATTCCCATATTTTGTATGTATTAAACAGGCTTTCACATGAGTCTGTTGTTTTGAGTCCGTAGGTACAATGGCTGTCAGGGGGCAAACATTCACAACGCTCTCACTGCAATAACTACAATCTCACTCCCACACCCTCACTCCCACCAGATTTCATGAATGCAACATCCTGTGCATAAGTATATGTGCACAAGGATTCACAGGTGCATTTTTAACTCTTCACCATTCTCTTTAAACCTCCTCAAAGAACGTGTCACAAGCGTGGGAGGTGTAAAGGCTTACAGCATCCCTGGGTCCAGTGAAATTTGAAACATTTTTGCCTGAACAAAACAGGTCAACGTGACCTCGATACCCCTGAATTGTCCACTTCACAGCGAAGCTTATATAGTTAATGCAATGATAAAAGTAGCCACAGCACACAACAATTACATTAAGAATAACTCCTTTAAAAACTCAATTTAAGTGTCACACTGACAGCAGCAAAAAAGGTTTCTGCAGGGGAAGTCAATGACACACAAGTATGCATGTGACCCCCTGCCTTCCCCTCTATCCAGCTACTCACAGGGTTTTCTGTTTGCCTACATCATTCTTTTTTTTGAAGAAAAAAAAAAAAAAAGAAATCTAGTCAGTCAACTCATTCGACTCCCCTAATATGCTCCACACATTAACCCTCTCCATCTAAGCCTCCTCCTCCTTTTTGTGTTTCTTTTTCCTTTCCTGTCTGCTCTGGATGAAAGCAGCCTCCCTTTTTCTCTCGCCACGATCCCTCCTCCCCTCCTACTCTTTTTATCTCACTTGTTTCATTCCAAACTTCATTCTGATAACAGAATTCTCCCACCCAAACAAGTATCTGCAGTTATACAACACTTAAATGCCAGTTATTTTACGGGCCGAGCAATTAAAGGAAAATATGAAACACTGAGTAGTTTCTCTCTTGTGGTTGTGCGAGACTGATGAGAAAAAGTTCATATAATGGCATCCAGGGGACGTATCTTAACGCTCATCACTGCTCCACTTCATGTCTGCACTTTAAATAGCCTTCCACAAAAGTGTAAAACTATTTACAGGGTCTCCCCTGACTGTTTTCATCCATAACTTGGCCTGATAATGTGCATCTTTCACAGCGTTTTGATTTAACGGCAAGATGCGGGATTCCTAATGCTCTGTTAAAATTGAACTCAGGGAAATCCCTGCAGCCCTATCCAGGTTTTTTTTTTTTTTTTCCCTCGCGGTTAATCCCCTCCCTGCAAACCCAATCAAACAACTTTCCTCCTCTGTCTGTCCTCCATCATCCATCACCGCCTCCTCCTACCATCCCTGGCTCTGTGTCAGTGGTGGAGTCAAGGCCCATCTGTCCTCCCCTCTCACAGAGCTGTAAGACCATGTTCACCACCCTAATTAACTTCCTGTCTTATCAGTTTCTGTGTGTGCGTGCATACCGGCCTCTGACGCATGGTGGAAAATTAACACCATTAACAACCGAATCCTCGTTAGTTTAGCCTGAAGTTTTAAAATATCCTCAGAGAACCAACATTTCAAGACCATATTTTATTCCAGTAGGAAGTAGGTTAGATCTTTTCTTTTTGCATGTGCACAAGCGTTTGATCAACTTAAAGAGAATTTAACAGTGTGTATATCAAATGTGTATACCTCTCATTAAAACATACCAGTGTATCTGCTTAAGTGTGTTATGATATCAGCATTTTATGGAGTATGTGTGTATGTGTGTGTGTGTGACACTCCTTTTTTAATTTAATGCAAGTTCTCTCTGCCACGAAGGACAGAGCTTTGTCAGTTTTATTAGTGTCTTTAAGACAAGAAAAAGCTGTGTACCCTACTCCTCAGTGGATGCTGATAGTGCGCACACGCACGCACATACATACGCACACACACACACACACACGACCTTGACCATACAAATGGTAGGAGATGTGTGTGTGTATGTGTGTGTGTGTGTGTGTGTGTGTGTGTGTGTGTGCATGTCCGTGCATGTCCATAGAGCAGCAGGGGTTAAGGGAAGGCTTTTCAAGTTGAGGAGTCTGAACTATGCCAATGAAAACAGAGTCGCCTATTGAAGCCAGGCAGCTGTCTAAAAATACAGACAGAGACACAATATGGAGGATGACTAAAGCATGAATCCTTCACAGGAAGTTTGACTGAAATGCCTTCGGAAACACCATTCTTCCACTCTCAGACTTTTTATCTGTATATCTACCGATTAAATCCATTACACCAGCGAAACACACCATGAGTCATAAAAGCGATCTTCTCTTTTTCATTTCAGTCTTTCTTAGAAACTCCGTGAGGCTACGTCGCTGACTCCACAATTTTTGCTTCTGCTGCAGCTTAAGTTACATAAGTTTAATAGACACTCAGTTTCCAGTTTAAAACGAATGCAGTATTGCAGTAAATCCTGTTATAATTCATTTTACAGAGGTGTTAATTAAAGTGTACGGTCATTTCGGAAGATTTAGTTTGTGGTTGGATTGTCTTGAGTTATACTTACAGGTATTTTTATTATTTTGTCCACCCCATTTATATCAATGAGGCTAGGCTAAATAACAGAAACACGTGATTGTATTGGATTTCACTGGTTTTGTTTTAGCTAGCTGTGCCTAATGAACCGATAACCAATGCGGCCCTCAGATCCTCAGACAGAAGAGCATCTGGAGCTGTTTTGACAACCTTTCCTTTAGGATGATGTAGACTCTGGTGTTATATTGCACTAGAGCGGCAGCGATTAGTCGATTATTAAATTGCCGACTATTTTGATAATCAATTCATCATTTCTGTAGTTTTTCAAGCAAAACTGTCAAACATTTGCGGTTACAGCGTCAACAGGAAGATTTGCTGCTTTTTTGTCATTTATTGACATTTTATAGACTAAACTATTAATCATGCAAATAATCGGCAGATCAATCGATAATGAAAGTAATCGTTAGTTTCACATATTCTTCATTCCTCTTAGAGAAAAAGTGTTTGCAGTGACTAGAATTTAAAATCTTTCCAACTACAAATGTGCTCAAGGACTTTGGGTTTTCAGACGAATGAATGATGACCATGACTGGCCAAATCTTTTGATAGGACTACTAAGTGCAGACTTAATAATGCATTAACACATTTTGGCTAAAGCAACGATTTATACTTTTCCATGAGTAATCGATCACAGAATATTTGTTACGTTTTGCAGCTGCATGCTTCATGTGGATTCCATTTTTTCAATTTTCAGAAGACTAAAGGGACGTTTGCGATAGCCAACACTGTGTGCATCTACTCACAGCTCCTTCAAAGACGTTGTCGTAGATGTTGTCAGTGCCACACTGAGGGCAGGTGAAGGTGAACCTCTCGCAGTCTTTGTAGCGCTCCTCGTCGGTCAGCTGGACCGGAGCTCCCAGCATGCCATCAGCCTCCTCCTCCCTCTGGTACTGCTGCTGAGCCCGGAACTGACTGGGGTCCAGACCTGGCATGGACAAATAATAATTACACTGCAGCTTGTTGTCACTTTATTTTGTTTTTTTAACACGAATCGACAATAATTACAACAAATGTTTAAACAGATGGAGCAGGGCAGGCAAAATACTTATAATATTTCTATCCAAGCCACTTAATTTTATGACTATACTTACAATGAAACATCTATTTTGTGCTTTTATTAGGCTGTTGTGATATTAGGTATGACAACTTTTCTATGTTTGGCTGCCTCAGCTGTCAACAGACTATAAAACAGGAATTATGACTAATGCTAACACAAACATAAAGAGGGACTAGTACTATCACTCAAAGTAAGCTGTGCCCCACAAATACCTCACGGCCAGTGTTTATTTATAAAATAGTATATCTTGAAACTGCAAATGAGAAACCTGATAAGTCATTTAATCCCAAGTGTTGTGCAAGGTGATGTCAACAACACCAATTAAAAACATTTTTCTGACTTAATTTTACTCAAATGCTTTCATTGAAATTGGGGGGTTTTTGGTGCTAATATCAGTAATTTGCCATTTTTAAAGGCAATCTGACATTCCATAAGTCATAATTTAGCACCAGAATGATTTTGAGCCGCCCACTCTCATTAACTTACCCAGCCAAGTGGCTATGAGCACGCTGTCAATGCCCTCGATGGGGTCACAGATGCGGGACACCACAGGGTGGATCTGCTGGGCAAGATAGTAATGACTGTCCAGACTGAGACCCTCCTGCTTCTGGAGCTGCTCTAGAGCATAGGCTCTCTGACTGGCTGCCAGAGTGGAGCCGTCCTAAGGGATAAAGAAAAGACATACAGTGGCGTCTGGCGTGAGTGGTACATTGTACTTTATATATTTATAATTATTTCTAATATAGGTCCTATACACAAAAAATCATGATAAAGAATAATAAACTAAAACGTTTGTTGTTTGTCTAAAATGTTTCCTTTGTGTACACGCACCTTGCAGATGATGTAAGAAACTGTATCTCCAGCTTTGACCCGGCGACCGCCTTGGGAGTTGATCCACAAAGCCACATGGACGTGAGGGAGGCTCTTCTTATCTGGATAGTCCTGAGGGTCTTTAGTCAGAGCCTGGAGCACGACAGTGACAGGAAAGAGAAAGAAAGCGACAATGAACAGTCGGGTAACAGCAAATATAACAGAATAAACCATATAGAAACAAACATTTGCTAGAGCCTCACATAGGCTGTCCTGGTTCGTCTCTCCCACAGATTCTTGTGCTGTAGTATTCAATTACGTATGTGCAGCCATTCGGTTGATCAGTTCTACACTGCGTACCCTGCAGCTGTATGTGATGACAGCCGGCTGCTTTTCTATTCAGGAGTGGAAATGTACACGTGCAGAATAGTCCTCACCTTGTGTATCTCATACTGGTTGAGTGGTATGGTTCCATCTGCTACTTTCTCTCCCACCTCCACCAGGTGTTTCTGGATGTTCCCCACAATGACATCGCGATTCTGGTCCGACAAGATCTGACCAATCACATAGCTGCAAGAGCAGAGGAGAGATCAATGAATAAGTCCCTCGCAATGCCTAATATAACATTCTAAAAGGGATAGTAATTGGAAGATTGTCATCGTGGTAACATGCTAACACTAGCATTGGGGGTCGGGGGGTTGTAGCTTTCAGGCACAACTTTTGGTTTATGTAACGTACTTGCCACATTCCTTGGCCAGGTCACACCAATCTCTGCGGACAATGTCCAAGCCTTTGAGCTCCTGCTTGACGCTGTATCGTCCTTCGCCGTGTTGCTCCACCACCAAAGCAGCGTATTTCTTCTTTTTCAGCAGTAAAAGTGACTTAAACACGCCGTCGATGTCAATCTCCAGCAGTTTGTAGAGCTTGTTTACTTCTGCCTTCACCTGGGAATAATAAAGAGACGAGACATTTCGTGAAAATGTCAAATATATAAACAACTGAAGAAAATGAATATACAACTTCTCTGCTAAACATACCTTATTGCCAAGTTTGTAGACTTCCTCCAGAGACCTGCTGTTGGTGTTGATCATAATGGAGTCCGTATCTCCGTAGATGACTTCCAGATTCATCTGAGTCACCCAAAGAAAAAACAGTTAAGGAAGTAAGAGGAGACAATTTAATAGCTTCAAATCAGGGCTGGACATTAAACCAGATGTATTCAATTAGTCGAATTACTTTCTCTTACATCACTATATGTAACTTGTATCTCAATTTCTAATACATAAATTGTCTGAATCCCATTCATTTAAACTAATAACATCAGTAGAAACCAAATGACACCTAACCACAAGTTCAAAAGATCAATTAGTACAGTTTTCCATACAATTTTGTCAGCAATTAATATTATTATTATTATTATTATTATTATTATTATAACAACTACTATGGGAGAAGTAGCATAGGATGCAATCTTATACTTAACACTGATAATAATGTCATATTGTTATTATTTTGCTACTATTGTATTTAAATATTATCTATTATGAGCTAAATCATATTATTTTTCCTTTATACACACACTGTATATATAAATATATAGAATCAAAGAAAATTCACAATATAAAACTATAAACGTTAATATGTTATGTGTTATGTACTTATACACGTATAGTTATATGTAGTTCACACATCGTGGCTAGAGTTGAATTATTGGACTTCTTTCACACAAATATTTGCAAAAACATTTGATGTGTGTATTTAATCTAAGGTATCATATATATTTTATTTGGCTTCTTCTATATCATCTCTCTAATGTCTTTAATTTTCTTTTATTCAGTTTTGTATTTATTTCATTCAAACAGTTGTTTATCTTTTGTCTTAGCTTATAGCCTGTCTGTGTGCTGCTGTAACATGTGCGTGTCCCCCCAGGAATCACAAAAGTGTTATCTTAAATAAGAATTTCCAACTGGTCATAATCAGGATATAGTAATACATTGCTAATAACTCACCTTCTGAACCATGTCTTTGGTGTGCATCAGAATCTGAAGGGGAAAGCAGACACAACAGTATGAATGGGCACATAATCATTACAAAACGTTCTGCATTTCAGCACAGTAAACATATCACTTGGCAACAAACAATGATTAAACATTAAGTTTCTATGTTATTTATTCTGTGTGTGTGTGTGTGTGTGTGTGTGTGTGTGTGTGTGTGTGTGCGTGCGTGCGGACATGGGAGCAGAGCAGGTGACTTGCTTTTAAATGGGGGATAATTGGCTAAGAGGGCAATTATGAGAGCGTGCTGTGACAGGCGTCTTTTCAACCCACACACATCCCAGCCGGGCAACACACACACTCTCAAACACACACACACACACACACCTTAATGACTCGTAATGGCCTTTATCACCCGCAGAGTGAGTGACGGACAAATAAGAGAATTCTGTTAACGCAGGTTGTGTGTGTGTGTGTGTGTGTGTGTGTGTGTGTGTGTGTGTGTAAGAGGGAGAGATCTGAGCAGCAGAGGGATCCCAACAGGTGGGGGCCCAGAGGAAGGGAGGGGAGGGCAGGGTGGGGGCTCTGGGTGGCTAATCTGGGGGGTCGAAGGGACGGAACGCAGTGTGACCTGTCACCAGCAATCTGCTCCTCAATCAACCACGGCCGCATATATACACACCCTGACTCACACTGTGCTCCGTGTGGGGACAAGGACGTGGCTATTTCAGAGTGTGAGGAAGAGGCGGGGTCGGGCGGCGGCGGGACGGGGAGGGGGCTCTGAAACCAGAGTGGGACTTAAGCATGCTTTATGGGCTGCTACATACCACTGTACAGCGGGGGGAGTTTGAGTCATTCACAGAACAGCCTCTTCCATTAGGGGCTGCAGTCAAGGTCAAGGTCTCACCACACACACACACACACACACACACACACACACACACACATCTCGGCCTAAGCAGATCCGCACTAAATTGGGCTGCTAAGCTTTAATGCAGACAAAATGACAAGCCAGTCTCCTGCCAGTTTAGCAGAGACGAAGAAAAGGAGGGAAAAAGGGAGGATGAAATGAATCTCAGGACAGACCAAGATTGAGTGAGCAGGTGGATAAACTGCCGTATGTTTTGAGCACAGATGTAATGCTTTTGAGAACTTTTCAATAACTTCAAAAGAATTATGCAATTGCTTTGGCATAAAAGCCTTCAAGTCATGAATGTAGAGTTGCTTATTTTTGACTGTGAACGGCATCAAACGCTACAACTAAGAATGGCTGGAGTCTAAAGTACAGAACAATGAAGTACAAAACTTCTTAATGCTGACACACATCTAGCATGTAATAGTGTTTGCAGAGGTCCACAGGTGTGGAATGAAATTGATAACACCATTTAAATGGCACTATCTGTAACTGTTTTCAAAAAGTGCTTAAGGCAGCATTTTGTATGAACAGAAACACCCGGCTGGGGACTTCCAAGCTTATTATTCTACTCTGAAATCCATCGATATTGTAATATTATTTTTGATTTGCCATATGTCTTTATTAATTGCATCGCGAAAAAATGTCTTGGGGCCATGTGGTAGTTTTTTTAGGTTAGGATTAAGCTAGGGTTACATTTTAGGAAATGTGTTAGAAAACATATTTTAAATACTATCTGCTGGTTGTACGGGCTCCTATTCTCAAGCTGTAGACAGTTGATCAGGGTATCCCATTTCACATGTCCTCATTATGTGTTGTATGATTGCATCTGCATTTTATCTGGGTTTTTTGTGAATAAAACAAACGGATATCATATCAGCAGATCTACCTTAAAATCTAGCCTTTAAAATAAGCTGTGGGCTTTTCACCGTTCTATAACAGCAACAGAGAAGCACTGGAAGAGGAAGAGTCTGGAATGATCGGAGAATAGACAGAAGGAAAAGCCAGAGAAGCGATGAATGGAGCGATGCGGGAAAGACCAAGACGGAGCGAAAGCAAAGTGACACCAGGGGGTGAGGGGGGGGGCGAGGTGAGAATGTGTTGATGTAATTGATGTGCGGACTCATTTAGACAGGTTTTCCATATGCTGTCACTTCCAGCAGGACAGACTGCTCTGAGGAATGAGCAGCGTGAAAGACAAGTCGTTTGACCATGATGCAAAGTGTGCAACTGACGGTGTGTGTGTGTGTGTGTGTGTGTGTGTGTGTGTGTGTGTGTGTGTGCTCATCTTTAAACGCATACCAACACACGCATGCTATATGGACCAATGCAAACATATAGTCCCAGGGGGGCAAAAAGACTGTATGTGCATGTCTTACTACTGATGACTACGCTAGTCACCACCATGCATGCCGCTCATACCACAGCAAACAACTGAAACAGCTCCACAGAGGACTCGTATTCCTTAACGCTGTCCCAATATAGGGCCATTTCCTTGAGTAACACAACTGATCAACCAGATTATCCAAAAGGGACTCACGTAGAACTGCACCAATAAGTCAATTAATTGATTGGTTGATTGATTGACAGAAATTGAATCTACAACCACTTAACTTAATATTTTCTTGTTTTCTTACTCTTCTATGATCTTTGTGTTTTGAAGTGTTTCTGGGACAAAACAAGACATTTGAAAACGTTATCAGGGCCTCTGGGAACTTACGATGGGTGTCAGTGTATCGCCACTCCTGTGAGGTATGACCAGACAATCTCCTCCAAGTCCAATTTCAATAGTTGGATATCTGCGAGTCAAGGTCAACCTTTTATTTTCTACTTAGGAAATTTATACAAATCTGTTAAAATCTTTTTCTCACACCGTAAAACATCGCTCAATTTTCTTATGTCCCTGCCTCTTTCACTTCTCGGTTTCTTGGTGTTAATACGGTGTAATTAGACTGGGCAGTAATTGAGTAGCTCACTGACAAGTGCTCCCGCAGAGTGAAGGACCAGGACAGAAGACTAAACCCTGGCTTTCGATTTCATGCTAAAAATCACATACCTACAATCACATAACTCAAAACACAAAGAACCACGTAAGTGTCTGCTTGGAACCAGAGTTTGTTCTACACCAGTCAAAATGAACAGAACCAGACAGTAAAACGCACATTTCCTTTTGTCAGGTTTGAAGGCATCCTTATATTCAAAATGTACAAATTAAATGACAGTAACACTAAACTTCAAAGATGTGAAAAAAATGATTAGATAAACCTGAAACTTGCAGCAGGTGGTAGCTTCATGGCACCTTTTTCAGACACCAGTTTTGGAAAGTCGTGCATGCGAGTGCTGTGGAGAGTTCTTATGTCCCCACAGTATTTTATTTTTTTTATTTTAATTTTTTTAAAACCTGACTTGCACAGCTTACATGTGACATTTTCTCTTTGCACTCCACATTTTTAAAACATAATGTACCCAACAATCTGCCTTGGGACTTGAAGACGCAGACTTCAGGGCGCCTGACCCTGCCAATGTTGCTAAAAGATGTAGTTGTGTTAAGTGGTGCTACTGTAGTCTGTAACACTCAAACCTGCCATGAAGAGAACGAGGGAGACAACTACAGGAGCACAGGTCCGTGGTGAAAAAACAAGTGTTGTCCAGCTGACCAGTGCAGCTGGGAAAAAAGTAGCCCAAATCAAGATTTTATGAACAGAAATTAAAGGTGGAAAATATGATATTTACATTTATTATTTTTTGACATGTAAAACACTGTAAAATCTTGCCCACTGTCTCTGACTTGACTATTCACAGCTTCCAATCCCTTTTTTTTTGTGCTTGGACAATGCCTCATGTCTCTACATGTGCACCTTGTGTCTACACGGGACTTGTACCCATTAGCTGTGCGTTATTGTAACCTGTCATGCCACTGATGAGTGGTTCAGCCTTGTTGTGATATGCCAGCTGTTGTTCAGCTATTTGTTGGCCTTTATCTATTAGGGATGCATGCATCTTGTTGTCACGTCGCTCTCATGTATTCTTTATTTCAAATCCACTTACCCCGCCTCCTCGTCAAAATATCTTTTGTCAAGCTGTCATTTTAAATAGGAATATGGGTCTTAACTGGCCTGCACTGGTTGAGTGACATAGGGTTTATAGACTGTATTATCTTTATTGCTTCCTTTCAGACAGAATGATATCTGGACAAATAAGCAAGTTGCTTGCTCATCTAAGGGGCATCCAAGTCCCATCCTCACACACACACACACACACACACACACACACACACACACACTGATCAGCAGATCAGAGGCAGCATGTTAAACCTCAGTGCGGCAGAGAGCCCTTGTAAAAAGAGCCTGGGGCACCAGTGACGATTGTTTTGAAAAGCACTCAGCTGAAAAGCATTTTGGGATGACAGTCGGGCGACTGAAATAGCACCTGTGGAGGAACACACCACTGTCAGAGCGGTGGGGGGGTACGCACAACACGTACACAAGGGGCATGAGTATGCATGTGCGCGCGCACACACACACACACACACACACACACACACACACCCTCTTTCACTAACACAATCTCACACACAAAGATGCATAAAAGATTTATAGTTTCTCTTCTGCTAGTGCGAGCTCTCATGTGCACACATCTCCATGCACATACAGAATGAGAATCCTTCTTTCACTAAAATGATTTCACTGGCATGCAAGAATGCATGAGCGCAAAGACACACACCCACACAGACACACACCTGTCCTGGCAGATGCCATAGCTGTGTTCTCATGTCTGCTGCTGGGAGGGTCAATCTGTTGTAAAGCTGCGTCTGATTTAACACAACCGGCTGAGATCACAAACGCCGGCGTTCATCAAAAATAACTCGAGTATGTCAAAAATCCCTCTGCTGTCCAGTCAATTAAAAATATGGCACATCCCGGGCACAGCGAAAGCATTCACCAATAAAATGTTGTCAGACTAATAAGTAATGTGTGTGTATATAGTCAAAAGAGCTCATTAAAATGTGATTTTTGGGAAAGCAGACAGTAGATGGTTCAGGAAGATAAAAAACTGTTTGTCTATACACATCAGCGTTGACCTCATACAGTGAGTCGGGTCTTATTTTTATAAACATATTTTTAAGTTAAAGCGTCTATAATCAATATTTTTAAAATAACAATGTATAAAATGACGATGATGTAAAAGGGGTTGCTTGTGGTTCGGCCTCATAGCGAGTTCTGCCAGGGAGTTCATTGTTCACTCTCAGCGTCACAGCAGGCAGCCGATTTTAGCAAAAAAAAAAAAAAAAAAAAGCTCCAAAAACCCACTGAACACTGTCTGGCAAGCAGCAAGCAGCAGACAGACACAGTTATAGAGTAGCGGGTAAAGCTAAAGAGCTGGATATTTCCCTCAGGAGGAGAGAGCCCAAAAACAAAGCTGAGAGAGTGAACATTGGACTTTGCCCGGGTGGCCACAAACACAACTCCAAATGAATGATGATGTCGCTCTGTAGCCTCTGGATGTCTAAATAAGCAGCTGTTTGCTCAATAAGTCCACCATATCAACTTACGTGGTGGAATAAATGTCAATTTATTGCCACTTTGGGTCATAAATCATAAATCAACCCAATATTTTTTGCTGAATAACAAACATTTGACCACGTGAAAATAACGTTCGGGTATTACTGTCGCTAAAATCTTTCAGCCAAGGATGAACGGCATGGTCTCTGAGCAGACAAATTATAACTGGAGCTGTGGTTCTGGTGACCAGGCAGAGAGAGATATTGTGGTACAGTTCAGTCGGTTAAAACTGTCCGACCAAAGACCAAACAGACATTAAAGTTATATGAAAATATTAGTTTCAAATAGTACTGATTCTCCTATCATCCAAAATATATCTATCTAAAATATATCTATATCAATATACTGTATTTCTGACATTTGTATATGTATATAATAAACTACCAGTGTCTGGACTGTCCATTTAGTTTTCTTATCAAGTAATCAAGTGTCTTTTAAGAAAAGTATGACATTTGATTTCTTTTTTTTTCTTTTTTCTTTTTTTACATAAATCATAATAAAAAATCTATTATCAAAAAGCAATTGATCCTTTTTGTGACAACTGACTAATTATTCAACTCAATTCTGTTTTATTTATATAGTGCCATATCATAACAACATTATGATAGCAGGAAACCAACTGCAAGGGGTTACTCAGAGACTGGTATCTACAGCTACATTATGTCATTTTGCTGATGCCTTGATCATCCCTACAATGCAATAAAGCAAAAGCTCATTAGGTCATAAATCAAGAAATGTTCAGGTTTCAATAGACCTGAACATATGTATCACCTACTTGCCAAGTCAGATGAAACCATGTACTAATTATCCTCTCATTTACAACTCTATCAGTGGCCCTGATAAAGACGCCATATGTCAGATCAATCCCTAATAAAGTATAATCCTTGCCATTAGCCCGGTCTCACATGGCCTCATTAGCAGGTGTTACTAAAGTCGCAGTTCAGATTCTGAAACCTTGTTGATCCTGTCCACTGTCAGCCCTCACGCACACGCTAACGTAGCCAAAATAGCAGCGCCGCTCCCATGTGACTATTTGTTAAGTCCACTCCTATCAGGAGTAAAGCCAGCTCTTTAAGAGGACTACAGGGCCATGGAAACATGCAGGCCTCATTTCCACAGCGTGCTTTACATGCATGGGCACACAGACACACAGACACACACACACACACACACACACAAGGGCAGGCTTATGTATTCTTACGTCTAATTCGGGGAAATGTAAAAATTAGCCCCGTGATTTTGAGACAGCAGCACCAACTGAGATCCTGAATGAAAGAAATGTGGGCAACAACATTTACCCGCACATCATCACAGCACAGCCATGACAGACACACACACAGACGAAACATGATAGGGGGCTTTAGGTATTCCTGTGTCTAATTCGGGGAAATGATTTGTGATTCTTGAGACAAGCGGAATGATACAGAACCTTAATGAAGGACACCGGGGGGCAACAATATTTACTTAGCAAGCACACGCACTCTCACACACAAGTACACACAGAGGTTTAACCTAAACCCAACTTTGACCTCTCCACACCCTCGGGCTCTGTTACCCAAGCCCGCTTCCATCCTTCACTCCGCATGCCACCCAATAATGTCAACTACGAGCTCCTGTCAGGCTGTTTTTAAACACAAGGACAGAGACTCAATTACAGCAGAATGGCTTTCAGGAGTCATCCTCCGTCCCGAGAGACAGAGACAGACACACACACACCTGCTAATGGTTGTCAGATTTGCTGGCATAGGGGTCAAAGGTCAAACCAATCTGCGTTCCGCAACAATCAGCGGCCTCTTGTTAAAATCACTCGATTAGGAGGAAGTACACACACACACACTTTGTGTTCAGAAACAAGAGAAGATTTAATGCTTTCTAAACCAAACATCATATTCAGAAGTGGCAAAACTGGGAAACATAGGAGCTTCTGATTAATTGTGTCCTTACTCACATTTAAGACACCAAAGAGAAAGATGAACTACACTCCGGGTAAAGCAGCTTTTGTGAGACACTTCTCTATTTGCTATGACGAGCAACATTAACACCAGCATAGGAAATTAACACCAACGAGAGTTTGTCCTGCAACTGATCTCTGATCTTCAAGAGTGTCTGCAGAAAAATCCTCTTTTCTGAAAGTGTAACTCTCTCTTATATGCAGCCAGCAATCTGTGGACAATAAAAGTCTTCCTGGCATGACAAATGCATTTATCAGCCTATTATAAACACATGCGTGTAAGTTGACTGTGTTTCATATATCTGTTTCTCTGCACCCAACTGTTCTCTGGCGAACATACAAAAGAACCCAAAATAACGCTGAGGGGTTGAGGGGGGACATCAATCTGTGGCTGTGTAATCCTAAACCTTCACCTTCCTCTTAATACCCATCATCCCCCCCTTAACACCCACACATACCAGGACAGAGTAGGGCCACAACAAATGGTCCCCCCGACAAAGGGCAGAGTTCGGCCAGTAGCACTTGTGCATGCAGACGAATAGACACATGTATGTCCACACATACATGCAGACCCACGTAAACATACTCAAGAAACACACACACACACACAAGAGGCAGGAGGGGAGCTAAGTGGGGGCTTTCCCCTCTTAACTTGGAAAGTCTGATCAGAAGAGGCACCGCCAAGGTTCTGTCATCCCCCTCTAAGCAACCCTCCCCTGGGCTGAGAAACCACTGTGTGGGGGCGTGGGGGGTTAGGCCTCAATATAAAATGAAAGTGAGAGAAAGATGAGAGCTAAGCCAATCAATAAATACGCAGAACACATGCACATTCAGCCGCACACTCATCCAGACAGATGAAGCGAACGCACTGAGGGGCGGGGCCGTGGATTTAAACCGCGGAGGGAGTAGTGGTCGGTGGGGGAGTTACAATTACAAAAATAAAAAGCCTCCTAAATCATCAAGACCTACTTGGCTTACTGTTATTTAACTTCAGGGCTCCATGCTAATTAAAACTGCTTAATTTTGTTTAAAACTGTTAAGCGTGTGACACATATATATGTGTATATATATATATATATATATATCTGTCATATACTGAGAACACAGCCTGTGGTTTTATAGATGCTGGCTTTACTTTGGTACAGTAAACCCAGCTAGTCAAAACATTTATTTGAAATAAATGTCCAAATACAGATTTAGACGGTAACTTATCCTCAGCAACATTATTTACACCATCTTATTTTCAGTGGGACTCCCTGGTTGTGTTGATGCCACGCTCACCCCCCAAACATACAAGCTGCAGTATAAATAGACGCGTGTCTTGGATCATGGATACAAAGTAAACAAAACACTAAGATTGTGCAAATGGGGCTCTCTGCTACCTCAGCGTGTTGAGGGCCATGCTATGTAGTCCGCACGCTGTGGGTTCAGATCTGACCCACGACCTTTTTCATGCACGTCTCTCCAATCTGTCATGTCTGTATGCAATGTACTAGTGCAGTAAAGTCCTAATAAAACACAATCCAATTTGCTGACTGTCCCTTTGGCCCAGTGGGTAACTTCAGAAGGCTGATAAAACACTTGAGGCGATGAAGGCCATCAACAGGTTTCAAGAGAAGCTTTAAATAATCTGAAACCATTTAAATGTAAATTAATGAGAATATATGTCAACACAATAGTAATGAAATCCTGACCAGAAAGTTGGTACATAAAACAGAAACAAAATGATTGTTTAGATTATACAGAATGTTATCTCTCTAAATGCTCAATATATACTCATTATAAAAGACCCCTTTGTTTGCCTTATTAGTTTTTAGCACACACTTTGGCTTTTAGGTTTCAACCAGTCAATGTGATTGCCTGAATCTGTGTCAGATATGATAGACAAGACCTTCAATGTTTCTCCTTTTTAACGCTGACCCTGGTCTTTGATTTGTTCCCTGGACGAGGCCTAAGCCATCTGGAGAAAAAGCTCCAATCTACACGACCTGAGGGCATCAGTGTTGCGATGGACAGTTTTTCTCACAAAACCTTAAAATCTCTCTTTTCATCCAGCATTTATATTGCAAATGCAATCACATCAGCTTTGACAACTGTACCCTGACTCTGGATGTATTGTTTAATTTGCAACGTTTTGCTCCCATGTTTAATTTCAGTAATGTATTGCATTATTTCTATATATATTTACATGTTTATATGTAAATGTGTATGTATTTCTTTAATTGACTGATGAACACTCCAATGTGACGTACAAACTAAATGTCAGCATATTCTCAAAGTACTGGTGTAGGAAGGTCGCGCAGCATAAATCCAATTTTAAACAAATGTGGATCCAAATAGAAAATGGTTGTTTAATTATCTCCTTGATTTTCCGCAATGACAACAATCTGCTTAGTTGTGTGCCGTACAGCTCTGTGGCAGAACACTTCTGGTAACTCGTGTGGAACCAGTGCTGTCAGCAAGAAAACTGAGGGATAATGAGCTAAATATTTTGAATAGACTGAACCCAACCTGCTACCATTTGGCTACAAAACTCTTGGATTGTGCCACAAGAGGTGTCTGGAGTAATGTGAAAGATATTTTGTGGTGTTCTTCTTAAGCATGTCAGTGGTGTGATGCTAACTAGTTACACATTTGTTGAGTCCTCAGAAGTAGGGGGATTTTTGAATAAGGCAGAGACGAGTAGATAATCACTAACTCTTTTTTGTAGGGTGATTTATTCAAGGCTCCTAAACTATTGTGAATACAGACTTGAATTAACCATCATAAATATTCAATTTAACACGCCTGCACACAACTTGCAAAGTGCCGCAATGTCACTCTTTTAGACAATGGAAATGTAGCTTCGTGGCTGAGAGTAGTGACGCTTCCTGGATCAAATAAAGCCCGAAGGAGGTAAAAATGTAATTAACCCATCCACCTCTGGCTGTTGACAAAGATACAAGCAGCAAATCTGAAGGGGAGAGAAACTCCCACCTGTCCCAGCGAATCAAATGTGCACCTTTTACAATGTAGCTCTGTCAGCTGAACAACGAGCGTGACTGGAGGCACAAACGAACTGACAAAATAAAACAAGCGCGCACGCACACACAGTTACTGCCCTGCCCTCTATTAGGGAGCACAATGAGTGTGTAAGGGGATCTTAATGAAGGACTCCCCTGAGGCAAAGCTTGACGCCTCTGCAGAGGATGTGTACTGTTAGAGCTCATTAAATGAACATGAGTACTACCACTGGCATGGTGGGAGAGTGTGTGTGTGTGTGTGTGTGTGGTGTTCAGTTACAATACCAGATTTAGCCATTTATGTCATGCAGTACACATGCCTCTTTGCACCAATTTATTGATGTGCACGCCCATGTTGCTCCGTTTGTGTGTGTTGAAATTGTCGTTACACAATCAGACTTTACACGGAGAGAGTGTGAGCTTTGTGTGTGCGCCTGTGGCATTTCGTTAAGAGCTAGTGATATCACAAGACACTACAGCAGGTCTCCTTGTTCTGACAAAATGAACTTGAAGGAATAATCATATTTAGAACTGGGAAGGGCACAGGGTGAGGGCGAAAGAGATACTTTTGTGGAGGGGAAGGATGACACGTGTGAGACAGAAGAAAAGAAAGAAAGGAAAGAAGAGGTAGAAGGAAGAAAAAGATGAAGAGGTATAATGGGAGGAGTGCTGCAGTGTGGAATTTGATAAAGCAGTGCCCTCTTGTGGATGAAAATGGAAGCACTTTAACGCTGAAGCCCAGAATCTAAATCACAAAAGGACTGTAAGGATGTCCTGATAATTTAAACAGTCTTAGTGTTTTATGTCTTTGAACGCCTCGTCTGCTTGCTCTAGGTTTACCTTAATACTTCAGTATAACCATAAGCTTCTTTTAGCTCAGTTTATTTGGATCTGTGTTCGCTGTGAGAGGTGCCACGGCTAAAACGTTTGGGCTCCAGGTGCCTTTATGACCAGTATGTGGGTTTGACTCACCTCTCTGCCCTTGTGTGTGACCAGGGCAGCAAGTGGCTTGGCGTAGAAGCGGCTGAAGCTGAATCCCAGGCAGCCGTACATACTGTTGGCAGTCAGCTTCAGAGCCTTCTGACGAATGTCATACTGATGAACAGAAGAAACTCAAGTTAAGATTTCATATTCCCCTGAGAAACTCCCGGGTTACCAGGCGATTGAGATTTGATAGGTGAATGAAAATGGTTGACAAAAGAAAAGGTGTGATTATATGCACATCTCAGGTTGGTGAAGGCTATTGACACGTTCATCGCGGTGGGTGGGTTGGATGTTAACCACACCTTTCATCGCAGAGCCTATCAGCAGACAGGTGTGTACACCGATCAGCCATAACATTATTATTATTATTATATTATTATTATTATTATTATTATTATTATTATTATTATTATAACAACAAGGACCAAATTGTGATGGCTAGAAGATCGGGTCAGAGCACGGCACCAGGATGTGGTGCACTATGGGAAGAAGACAGTACCGTTTCCATGAAGGGGTGTCTTCAAGGAAACGGTACTCCCTAATGGCAGCGGCCTCTTTCAGCAGGATAATGCGCGCTGCCGCCACACTGCAAGAAATGTTCAGGACCATTTTGAGGAACACGACGAGTTCAAGGTGTTGACTTGGCCTCCAAATTCCGCAGATCTCAATCTAATCGAGCATCTGTGGGATGTGCTGGACAAACAAGTCAGATTCATAGAGGACCCAGCTCGCAACTTACAGGACTTAAAAGGAGCTGCTGCCAGATACCACAGCACACCTTCAAAGGTCTGGTGGAGTCCATGCCTCATTTTGGCGGCAAAAGGGGGACCTACACATTTATTAGGCAGGTGGTCACAATGTTACAGCTGATCGGTGGCCATTTATATGGTTGTGGTAATTATTTCTATACATTTTGACCTGGAATAGTAACATTGTCTATTTAAATAAATAAACATCTTGACCGTTTGTCGAACAGCACCAATGCGCCTACTCAACAGCTATATGCTGAGAGCAGAAGACAATATATGAACTCAAAGAAGCTCAACTGCTGTTAATCTGCATGCTCAGTTTTATCCAAACATTCATCTTTTCACTAATATATGACTAAAGAAATACGGCGCCTGCTGGAATTTCAAGGATGATAGAGCAACACTAAGTACATTTTCCCTGTACTTCAGTGAAACAATTACTGTTTGGAACATAATAAGCATTCAGATGGACAGAGGAAAGGCAGATTGTGCTGCAGGGGCGGTTTGAGATGTTTCTGTGGATGTTATACTATTTACCACAGAAAGAACGTGTGTGTGTCTGTGTGTGTGTGTGTGTGTGTGTGTGTGTGTGTGTGTGTGTGTGTGTCTGTGTGTGTGTGTGTGTGTGTGTGTGTGTCTACCTGCAGGTAGAGGTCTGGGTTGATGTCCTGCTGTTTCATCAGCTGCTTGACCTGTTTACGCCGCTCGACCAGCTTCCTGATTTCTTTGGGCAGGATTCCCATCTCCAGGTTCGTATCTGGAATCTCGGGAATCTCCTCTGACTCATCCTCCTGTTATCGCGGAAACAAGAGTTGTAGGTGAGCTGGAACTCTTCACTGGGAAATAAAAGAAAGTCCGGCTGGGGACCAGGATGCTGAAGCTCTTCACGCCTCTGTACCTGGTCATTGGGATCAACCTATAAAATTATGTCTCGTCTTCATAGACAGTTTGAGATTTTGATTATTTGTTTATTAATAAATCATTTGGTCACACAAACACACCTGCTTCTATAGTAAACACATGAACAGACAGTCCACATACCTCACTCTTCTTCTGTGTGCTGTGAGCCTCCCTCTGGACAGTGGTGAAGCAGATGTTGAACTCTTGGATGATTGAGGGATACAGGCTGTTGAAGTCGAGCAGCAGCACAAACTTGTCATAGAAACCTACAGAGAGACAATGGATAAATAAGAGACGAGCACGGACAGGAAAAAAGGCCGGAAAGGGAAAACAAAAGACTTACCAACTTTCGGATCCAGCACCAGACCTCCAGCATAGGCTGCCTTCTTCTTCCGCCTGCCTTTCCCCGC
This sequence comes from Nannoperca obscura, assembly GCA_036024295.1. Lineage (NCBI taxonomy): Eukaryota > Metazoa > Chordata > Actinopteri > Centrarchiformes > Percichthyidae > Nannoperca > Nannoperca obscura. The sequence continues at coordinate 22,016 of JAVQJL010051949.1, forward strand.
GTCCACATCTTCTTCCCCCTCACCCTGGGACACAGAAACAAAGAGGGGGGAAAGACCACTTTATCACATGAACGTACATTATGAAAAAAGACACCGTGTGTGACTGTGCGGTGGCTTTACCATTTCCGACTGGGCCTTTTTGAAAGAGGGTTTATCGGGGACGATGTAGTTTTTGTCGTGGAAGGCGTGAAGCAAGAGGAACTCGTTCCTCTCAGAGCGGCCGCCCATCAGAGTACGAGACTGTGGAGACGAAGCGGGAAGAACTCAGGTGATTGAAGCAGGGGGCAAAAGGGAAAGAATTATCAACCTGAAGCACGTGACGGTGTCGTTATGTCCCATTCTAACTGCAGTCCACAATGTCATCTTGCCACACTGCACTGTTTTTTGAAGTTCTCCCTGGATCACACTTGTTGATCACAAGGCCCTGACTCTAAGCCTTGATAAAGGCTTTTAAGATTTAAAAGGATTTTCTCTTCATTCACAAGAGAACTGAGTCTTGCTTTTGTCTGCAAACTGTTTTGGTTCTGACTTTAATTTTCAGTATTTCAACTGTACAATAAGCGAAAAGAATTTCAAAACCTCAACGATTGGCCATCCCTGTTACTTTTGTCATTTGTGTTTCAAATTGTGTTGGTAGTGCAGACAATTTGGATTCTGAGAGACAGATTTTCTCCAGATTTAGTTCAGGCAGAGGCATTTAATTTATTTATTATTTTTTGGCATTTATGGACAGCGGAGAGAGACAGAGACAGAGCCGGGCTCTGCAATAAGGACTCAGCCTTGATACGTGATACGCGCCGGGGCGCCACAGGTGGATGCATTTTACACTGGTCCCTTCTTTGGATGTTGATATCATGCCTAGGGCTGCAGCTATCAATTATTTTAGTAATCGAGTATTCTACCAAATATTCCATCGATTAATTGGATAGAGATACTTTTGATATTTGGATATATTATACTGTAAGTTCATAAGACTACTGTTTAGTAGGTAGTAGGTGTGTGATACAGGTAGGGAGGGAGAGACAGAGACGGTGGCAGTTTATTTGCTGTGGTTATTTACTTTACCTAAACATAGGTAACTTAGGAGCATAATAACTAGCCACCATGTTTACGTTCTTAACTAGCCATTACATATAGCCATAATTAACATAATTCTTCATTGGCCTTCTTCCCCTAGCAATCATATTGCTAACGTTAACGTTACCTTGTGTTGGGTCTGTTCTGTGAACTGGATAGGACGTTGTGCTATTGTGGTAGGCAAGTTCGGTTTTTTAAACACACTGTAGTTTTCTTTTTTTCAGCTTGAAATTATTCCGAACTTTTGACACGTTTTCTCCAGCCTGTCTCTTCACCTCGCTCCTCACTATTATCTCTACCTTTCTCCATTTTCCAGTCCACGCCATCAAATCGCGTCTACTTTACATATCCACAGCGTAAGCGCTCTGTGCAGCAGTAAGTCACCCGAACAAACAAAACAAAGATTTATCATCGAAGATTTTTTGTAATCGAGTCTCTCGAGGAATCGTTTCAGCCCTAATCATGACATTAAGCCAATTGTGAAGTGACTGCGGTTTTAATGGTCATTTGCGTTTTCCATTTGAGTCGGGCTTTAGGTTAGCTTCAGCCTATTTTGAAATAGCGCCAGATCATAAAGTTATCTCAGAGCACTCACGTGGAGCAGGTCTAGACCGCCTCTTTATATTTACAGAGACCCGCCAATTCCCACCATGAGCAAGCACTAGGCGATGGTGTTAAGGAACAGGCACCAACCTCGAGCAGAACCAGTTACACAATACATGTTGGAACATTTTTTTTCTTGCAGCTACCCGTAACGAAGGCGGAAGGAAGCGGTGCTGTTGTGCGTTACCATGACGTTGCCAGCGATGTTGGTGATCTGCAGGGCCAGAGGCAGCACGTTGAGCTCACACATGATCTGCAGGATCAGCTTGGCGTCTGTCCAAGTCAACTCCAACAGGTAGAGCAGATGAGGAGAGTCGCTGACACACAAACACAGACACAAATTTAAAGATTAACACGTGCCCTATTGGGGGGGGTTCACACTGAGATGAAAAACTGAAAGAAACTGTACACATTGCCAAGAGTTACTGACAGAAGCGTTGAGTACGCGTTCTGTTCTGGTTTTTCTGATTTGGTTAGACGGAGCCTTATAAAGAGAGGAGATTAAAAACCTGTAGAGATTCTTGATGTTCTCCTGGGGGACGGTGACTCGCTCCGTCTTCAGCACCTGTGCAGCCAGTTCAGTCAGATGGTAACTTTTACAGCGAATCAGCTCCTTGGCCGAGATCTCCACATCGCACACCAGACGGCCACAGGTTGCACTCTTTTCTGCAAAGGAGCCACGACCCTGCCAAGTTCAACAGCGTTTAGTGATGCACAATATGGTATAGACACAAAAGAAGCTCATGTTGCTACAGATGTTTACTCTTCTTACCCCTAGTTTGGGCATATTGGCTCTCCTGAGGCGTCCAATCTTGGACCAGTGGGGCACCTTGCACACATTGATCCTCTGCAGAATCACTTCCAGGTCAAAGCCAAAGATGTCGTGCCCCTACAGGAAAAGAATAAGGATAAGCATTCTCATTTTCACACAAACACACTGCACCTTCACCTGGGCTTCCTGCACGTCCTATATTTTCATTTCAGAATGTTAATGAAAACTGCATACAATTACCCCTCAACATGTTCTACTCACCACCAGCACATCTGGGTCGATCTTGTGCATCTTGGCCAAGAAAAAGCCAAGCAGAGTCCGCTCTGTAGCAGCTATCTCCACTTTCCCATTCTGACAGAAGAACAGAGTCACATCATCAAGGTTTTGGTCACATTGAAGAAAAGAGTCAATTCCTGTTTTCCCCGTTTTCATGCAAAAGGCTGGTAGCTGAGCTCCAAATCTACATGACCACTTACCTTCTTCTTCACAGCATCTTTGAAGTCGTAGGGGAAGATACAGTCGGACGGTTTACTGACCACTGCAAAGACAAAGAGAATGTAATGACTGCTCCTAAACATTTACCATTCTCCCAGACTTTAACCCAACTGAGCTTTAAAATTCAAAGTTGTGTCAAGACGGTGAACAAGATGACTTCTGTCTAGTCCCATCACATTACTGGTGGATTTTATTATACAGAACATGGAGAAAACGGAGGTCTGCAACATACAGTATGTGTGAAAAGAATATGTTGCCACATTTCCACTTTATTGCATTACAATGAAAACATTCAATAATATGAGTATAAGTCACTTGCCACAGAAATGGGTCTGGTATGGGGGCTGAGGTGGAGCTTTATCCATATGGAACTGACAGTGGACTAGTGCAGCCAGGGACACAATCTGCAGAGGAACAATTATATCATGTTGTTATTGTTGTCATTATTATTATAATTATTATCATCATCATTATAATTATCATCATAATATTCTATCACTGTCCAATATATTAAGTGCTAAAAAGTGAAACGGTATATTTGATAAGTGTGTACAGCTGGCAGTGTTCTGACCTCGTTGTGGTGTGTCTTGGGGTTCTGGATAGTCTTGAGGCTGATGGACATGACGGTGATGGGTGGAGGTGACAGGTCTTTCACCACCGTGACCAGGTCAGTCCTCAGGGCCAGAGCCTCCACCTTACACCAGCTGACCGGCTGGCTGACCAGCTCTGTGTACATGTGAATTTTACAGGGGTTTTTACTCCTCTAATATCTCCAACATGAACTGTTCAAATCAAGTTTAACTAAATGCAGGGTGTTAAATCAGTGCTACTAAAAGAATCATCATTCAAAATTCTGGACAAAGTGACGTCATCCTTACGTGGTGTCTTGATGTCCAGCCAGCAAGGCCCTTTAATCTTCCTGCTGAGGAGGAAGTGCTCCAGACTGGAAGTGTTGGTTCCAAAAATGTGGGAAAATGTTGCCCCCTTAAGATTTGAAGGCAGCGCAGGGAACTCAGCCTGCAAAAACAATATTCACCACACAGGCGAAAGGTCATCAAAGAAAAAAACTGCTTCAGCCTAACGATTAGATAAGGTGTATGTGTGCACACCTACTCACAGAATATCTGACTTCCAGGTATTCGCACTGACTGGGAACATCAGGAATCTCAAAAGCGTAGTTCCTCTCCACTTTCTGCAGAGAGATGCACAAAAAGCAGTTACACAACACGTCAGACTTGCCAGAAAACGACATCCACACTATACAGTCCGTAGCTGAGGTTAGCACTGACCTTGGACTTAAACTTCATGATCCTGAACTTCTCAGAGAGCTCGTTAAACTCCTGGTAGACATCCATCATTCCTACGGGAGTGTCTGAAACCTCCCCGGTCTTGGTGTTCACTTTCTGTTCATGAAAACACACACCCAAAAAAAACTATTGAAAGAATTCTTAAAAACAGACATGTGGAAAGTGATTTCACACACACAGGTGACATTTAAGACTACTTGTAGGAAAGTGTATATCGTTTCCTATATGGTAAAAGAATGGATCTGCACAAATAAATCTTCCTTTTTAGATTCCAGCTAATATAAAATTCATACTGTCAAGTGTTGTGATCTTTGGAATGTGTGACGGTGCAGGAAGCTTACATATTCGCGAGGCAGGAAGTACATGGTCCGCTCAATGTTCTTGACAGTAACACAGCAGCTGACATGAGACTTCGCAGACTCAATCCACACTTTTCCAAACAAGAACACCACACCTGTGCCACAGTGAAGTTCAAATATCAGCATGTGCTCCACTAAACACGATCTTTGGATTATGGAATCACGTGATAGGATCCACTATATACCCCCCCCCCCCCAGGTATGAATATGCCTTACCTGGTTGGCTGTAGGGGTCTTCAAATGCATCCAACCAATAGAAGCGGAAAACCTGTTCCCCTTCTGCCCCCTCCACCAGCGGGAGTTTGCTGGAGTCCACCAGTATCTCTGCTGGAGCCTCGCTGGCTTCACCTTCCTCTTCTTGTCCCCAAGAGCTTCCGATCCTGTTGGACCTGGTAAAAACAGAGGGAGGGAGATGATAAAACTGTTTAAAAAAAAGTATCTATATTTCCCAATAACGAATAAAATAGAAGCAAATAAAGTAGATAAAAGGCTTACAATAAGACAGGGTCCTGAGGCTCTGCTTTGAGCTCTATTTTAACTGCCACCTCTGCTGCTGCTTTAGTTTCAGCATCTTTAACCGCAGGCTTCTCCTCCTCGAGCTCGACCTCCATCGGCTCATCGAAGTCCACCCCGTCAAATGCCAGAGCGTCAGTCCCTGGCGAACACATTGTCAGAAAAGTGTATATTTGTTGCTAGAAGGAAGAAAAGGAGTTTTGTCTTTCTTACCTTCCTCCTCATGCAGCTCCTCCACTTCTGCCCTCTGCTTCTGCACAGGTAGAGCAGGTGTGGGCGGAGGGAGGCGGGCCGATGACTTTGGGGTCAACTCAGAAGGCGGCGGCCTGATAACTTTGGCCTTTGACCCCGACACTGAGGGGGACTCCTGGTATTACAGAAGTGAGAAATACAGTTTGCATAGTTCCAATTATGTGTCTGAAATACTTTTCAAGACAAAAAAATGAAATGTTTAAAGGATACCTTTGGCATCTGAGGTTTGATGGAAAAGGGATTCATGGGCGTTCCAAGAGACTTCTTTTTCTTCAGAGTGACCACTGGAGGAGGAGTCAGAAGAGTTGGTTTCTGAGGGGGGGTGGGAAAAATGTGCCAAAACCATATTAACGGAGTGTAACTAAAATAACTACAAGGTTTTTGTATCTGCACTACACAACATGACTTGCCCACTCATCTTTACACATCAGCTGAAAATAAATGCCAATGTGCAGGAAGTGTTTGTTGTATTGTGGGAAGCACCCACCCATAACTCAATACCAATATCACAGTGTCTCAACAGAGAAAGTCTAAAGCATTAGTTGACACTGAAATGTGTTTAATGATGTTCAGGTTGTGCGTTGTCAAGATGATATGGTACCAACCTCAGAGTGCAGGTCCTGTAAGATATCTCCTAATAGGTCATCTTTGGACAGGTCCACATCTTTCTGCAAGAGACACAATGTTTCTTATGGTCGATGCAAGAGCAAAGGAAAAGTGTAGAGCGTCTCTTTTATTTCGAGTGCAGATCTGCACAGAGCACACTTAGGGAACATTTGTAGTAGGAAAAAAAAAAAACAGCCAAGCAAGCCGGTGACGGCAGCAGAAACACACCTCAGCAGGCCTCTTGACATTACTGTTCATGAAGAGGCTCTTAATGGTGTTGGGCTTGGCTACGGCAGATTTCTTGACATTTTTCTTTGAGTTTGCTCCTTTAGCGCTTGCTTTTCCTGCAAACACAATCAAAATATTTTCTCACGCACGAAATTAACTCTAAACTCACAAAACAATTTACAGCACAGTGTCCCAGACTCAATATACACAAGTGTTGTGTTATGTAGTACTGTATACATGTTTACCTTTGTTGTTTTCAACTACATCGTCGTCCAAATCATCGTCAAAGATTTCTCTTCCATCCTCCACATATCCTGTTCCATCTGAGAGAAGAGAAGAGAAACGTTTATATTACACCTCCCATCATACATGTTCCCAGTGTGGATACAGGAGACTGAGACTCACCGTCATCAATAATCCAGTCATCCTCTTGTCTGTCTCGTACCATCTTCGAGTACTGCTGCTCGTCCACCTCCTCATACACACTTGTCAACTCCTCCACCTGAAAAACATGAACACTGGTTGACCATAACCTATGACACAAGCATTGCTGTATCAGACCCAAACACACTACTGACTGTTAGATAACAAATCAAAACAAACAAAACATAATAGGGCCCAGAGGGGTTATTATTTCTATAATCAATTAATCTGGGAATTATGGTTTAGATTAATCAATCAAAAATTGTTTAGTCTGTAAAATGTCCAGAAAAATGGAAGAAGGGCCATCACAATGTCTCAGAGAGCAAGGTTCCTTATGAATGATTATACAATTGTCATCAATTGAATTTCTGTCAATCAACTCATTGATTGGTAATTTATTCTTCAAAACAGAACAGCGCCCTTCTCATATGTGAAAACATTGAAATCTTACATCCAAAAAACTAATGTTCTTGTTATATAATTCAGTAAACATTTGATCAAAACAGCTCATACTTTAGTAAAATCTGATATACATTTAAACCCATGTAGCTCCTTTGTTTTTATTTTTTGCTCCAACAAATTCCAATATGAATCAAGAACATATTGTTGAAAGAGGCTGCTTGGTAGATCCAAAGGCCAAGACACCACAAGCTTTGCTGAGGGAGCCTAACCGAACAAGAAAGGTGATGTGGCTCTGAGACGTCCTGTATCATTAAGTATGGTAACATGAAGCTGTGGCACACAGAGATAAATAAAAAAGATCACGCACACCTATACGCACTTACAACACTTAAATCACCTCATATTTGATCTTCTCCCCCATCTTGGCTTTCTTAAGCTGCTCCAGTGCTGACTTCCTCCCCACCTTCTCCCTCTTCTCCCGTCTAGAGCGAGACTTTGCCAGACCACAGGCATCACCTCCATCGTCTGTGGAGACGAACACATCGACATGCCGACGACGCAGCAGGTGGGAACATGACAGTTTCATTCATGTTTATCCCAACGCATACTCCAACAGTTTCTTTTGCTCTTAACACGAGGACACGTAGTACTACTTTGTGGCATTTTGATAAGGTTATCGTAACTTATTATTTCAGTGATGTATACATTTTATACAAGTACACAGCGCTAGGAAAGTTGCGGTGGAAACAAGGTCACGTCAGACGACACATTACACATTGACTAACATTACCATGTCTGTTATCCTATCTTAAGTCTTAACAACACTAGACTCATATGGCAAATTGTTAGCTAAGCTAGTTAACATATTAACACGCATACCGTATTAAAGGCGTAAACGTGTCCCTTGTTGTATGATAGTGGAAGCTAGCTAATATGTTAGCTAACGTCTTCGCTTTCCCTGCGCATATTCGCTGGAGTCAGCTAGAAAGCGACGCGAAACAAATACTCACCGCCGTCCGGAGCGTCCATCTCTTTGTCTGGGTTTGATACCGGAGCCATGACTTTAACTTTTTGTCTTCAACGTTTGCTCACTGGCAGCTGCTCAAAGCGGCGGCGGCGGCGCAGGTCAACACAACAACAGGACAGTCCGCGCCAAATCGGCTTCCCGGGGAAAGTCATATGCAGGAAGTGACATCACAGCGTTGCGAGCCAATAAAACGAAGCACTGTCTCCACTCCGTCCACACGGTGGCAGTGTTGTTCAATGTAAACGTCTCGTTTGCTCCACAGGCGCTGGACTACAAAAAGTACAGTATGTCTACAGTATGTAAGACATGTTTTCTCTACAATGACTTTTAAATTAAGTACATTTACCTGATAGAAATTATACATATCTCTATAGACTAAGATTTTACATGCAAAATACATGATACGATCAAAAAAGATATAATAATATGATGTGCTCTAACTTAAAGTAGGCTACCCCCAATAATTAGACCACCCACAGCTTACAATATCGAATTAATTACCTGGTATGTAATATGTTTTTGCATCTATTTCAGACATTAAAAAGTCTATTAAAAATGTAGTCTACTCTAACAAAAACAGTGTGATTGTGAGTTTGAATAGTGAGTTCATGGTGTCTATATTTTCCTGGGAATAACATAAAACCATATCCTCAAATTAGGACTCTCAAAATATAGGATTCTCCCTCCCTATTCAAAGTCAATGTCTATGCCTGTGTATCACGACGAAGCTCATTTCCATGGCGACCAGGCGGGACTTTTGAGGGCACAATGGGTTCCTGTCCCAGATTGGGGCCACAGAGACATTACAGTGCGTCCAACAAAGAAAACACAAAGCCTGTTTTGTCCCTCATCCCCACAGCCTGTTTAAGCCTTTATACTATAAATCACTGCGATAATTCATGTTAGGCTGTTCCTATAGGCCTGCAGTAGGCGTTACTGGTTTATGGACATATTATCATATTGACTTCAGTGGCAAGTAGTTCATTCTAAAGTTTATTTTAGACTATAACAGTGGTTCATCTTTTTTTGTTGTTGTTGTTTTCTAAATGAGGCTATAAAGATTGCACCAGTAAGGTCCTCCACTGTAGTACAATAGGAAGAGGGCTCGTGGACGTATTGAGCCTCACCCGTATGTCTGTACTGTAAGGTCTGCTAAATCAATGGGCCGTGGCCCACGGTTGTCGCAGCCCATCAGCGGTGAGCAGCTGATCTGTCAGGCAGACGCTGGACGCACTTGCCCGCCCGCGCCGGAGCAGAGACAAACTCCTGCCTTTCCGACCGGTGGTGGTAATCAACATTCTCACTTTGCACGATTGTTTGCTTTTTGGACGCCATGGTGAAACAGCGACGCATCAGAGCGCATTCCTGTTGTGCAGCTGTTGCGCCTCTTTGTTGCAGAAGAGGACCGCCGAAGGTGAGCTCGCATCGCCGCTCAAAGTACCCGACTTCTACGCGTAGTTTCGTATGTTATTCCTGTCCAGTCCAGTTTAATGACCCGGCAACGGAAAGTTGACCAAGTAGTGGGGAACAGAAACAAAGAAATGTAGCCTAGTTTGTGTAGTTTGAAGCATAGCCAAGTTTGAATGTCTGTGCCAAATGGCAAATAAACTTTCGTACGGTGCATTTGAGAAGCAGACGAGACCACACACACGGATCTATGTATCTTTAACTGGATATAACAAGGTGCATTGGACATGCCAAATAGCGAGCATCATTATGCTCTGTGTACTGTGTACTAAGCGTAGTTTTAGTTTAAGTTTTGCAATGTCCTGCATCTTGTACCTTCCAGTCATAAATATCTTCCCCTATCAGATCTGCATTTATAAACACTTTCAACTCGCTTCCAGTTTAAATGAACTGTGCGACCAGTGACACCCTGTAACACCCCACTCATGGTGCTATGGACAACTCCAGCAGTCCTCACCGCTTGACTGCTGTAGCTTTTCTCTGATTGGTCCTTTCTTGGAGCTCTCTCCTCTTTTCCGTCGCCATGGCGAGGGCTCATCAGCTCATCACGACGAAGATCGTTTATTAAAACAGTGGCTCACTCACATCTCACAGAAATCTGACGTGGTAATCCTATGCAGATAAACAAGATACATTTTTTGTATCTTTGTATCTTTTTTTATCACGTGGCTCATTTCTGAGTTTTTAATAGGTGAATGACCAGTTCCCTAAAGTTACACATACTTGATTGATAACTCCAAATTAAATGTATTGCATTTACTTCCATATGACTCTACCTCCCTTGTTTTTGTAACTGAACATCTGTAACATTGATTGCAACACTAATTCAATGCATCTATTGATGGAATCAGTGTTAATAGAGAGTAGCAAAAACGTATACAAAGGTCAAATCAAACCTGTTATTTGCAACAACATCAGACGAAGGGCGGAGTTTATTCCTTTCGTGGCACCAAGAAATAGCTGCAGAGTGAGACCTCTTCCCTGCCCTTGCCTCTCTGCAGCAGAGGATCAGAGAGGAGGAGGAGGACAAACAGAGAGGCAAAGCAGGGGGTGGGCGAGGGAACGGAGGAAGGAGAAAAGAGACAGAGTGGTGAGGAGAGAGGCAGCGTCTCACTGATGCTGAGTCACATAACAGAGGGACCACAGCCACATCCCATGAGTCTTTGGGAATCATGGAGGAGCTTGAACACACCTGCCCCCATCCCCGGACGGTAGGGCGTTTGAGTGTGTGTGTTTTCCCTGTTTATTCATGTTTTGCGGCGTGTGTGTGTGTGTGTGACATGGAGCGAGAGGAAGACAAAGGGATCTGGCTTCTCTCCCCTGTTACGAAACAGACCCCCTTATAGCATGTGGCTGTGGGATATGCTCAGAATGCTGAGTGGACAGTGTGTGTGTTCGAGTGAAGGAAAGGGTTCACACCGCAGACATAGCATAGCATGAATGTCCTGCTGAAGGGACACTGCGGCAGTAAGGACGGAGAGCCTCATGCATTCAGATACTCAATTCCTTCTCTCTTCTCCTCTGGTGTGATTCCTTATCCCGGCATTCACGTCTGTCTCCACCAAACGGCCCATCTTTGCCTTTTCTTCTCCTCTGCCTCCACTCCAACCTCCCTCCATCCTTGGGAGGCAGTCTCGTCTTTACAGCCGTGCCCTGTGCCCTTGTGTTTCTCTTTTTTCCCCGGCTTTAATCCTTCTTATGCCAGATGTCCTTTGCTTGTGCCAGACAGGGCTTTGCTGACCGCTCGTCCTAAAAGGCCCGTGTGTGCCCCCTAGTTGAAGCTTTACCATCTGCTCTGTGCTAAGTGTTTGTAAGCCACCCCTCTGTTCTCACCGTTCCCAAGGAATCATGGGTGAGGAGGATGCTCTCGCAACACCACCTCACCTTCTTATGTTGTTGTTGTTGTTGTTTTAGCTCTGGTGGCTAGCATTGAATTCTGATACCTCTCTAAGGAAAACAGACAGGGCAGTTTGTGAAACATTTAACATGACCTGGCAACATGTTCAAAAGGATGTGCAAGTAAATAGGACATAACCATACCATTTAAGGAAGTCTCACATGTTAAGAATGAATGCCTTCTTTTTGTTCCTCTTGTAACTATTTACCTCCCAATGTGTTGCAGGCTTTCATATCAGCTGTTACATTTGAGACAGTTGCATGCAGGGCAGTGAAAATCCACTTAAAGACCACCCTAAGACCTCTAAATCGCTGCCCACGTCTCTGATTATTCAGCGATTCATATAATGAAGTTAAAGTTAAATTGGCAATTCATCACCCGCAGCAGACCATAGTGCACATCGTGACACAAGCATCTTTATACTTGGGAGTGCTTTGTGTGTTTTCAGTGCAGATCAGTAGAAGTGCAACCTCACAGCTCTTCTCTTCAGCTTTAACTCTTGTTTTGTTGACATCGGCCTCACTTCCTCCTTGTTTGGGGTGCCGCACACCCCACTGTTGTAGTTATAACTAGAACTAGAACTTTAAAATCAACCAATGGTTTACCTTTAAATATAATCTTTCTTTTCTTATGAGTTTATTAAAAGCCAACGTGTAGAAAAGTAAACAAACTGAGCGTGCATTTGATGAAGGTGACAAAATACAGAAATGTCATTTAATATGTTATATGGGCGATAAATTAACAAATATATGTTGTTTTTGTTTACCTTATGTTACATCTGGGTTATTTTCTGTAGTGGACTTCTGCAACATGCCATCATTTCTAAATCATGTTTAGAAGCAGTTCTCATGAAATAATGTAAAGTCATGAAGTATCAGGTTAATAAAACAATGTAACGTGTGTTTTCTGAGCTACAGATGATGCCACGTGGCCTCCAGTGTGCCACGAAGAACATGAGGGTTAAACGAGCTGCAATAATGACACAAACCCTCCCAGATGTTTATGTTCGCTTATTAGGGATCTGTTTAGTATGCAAAATGAATCCTGGCCCGTTAATACTTAATGACTCTGAGGAAGTCACCTGTTCATAGCTTGCGCTGTTGCCCGTCATGTAGCGATGGATGACACAAGAACTGTACTCCGTGTGGCAGGTTTCTTTCCCCGTCAGCAAGGTTCATTTTTAATCATGGTCGTTAATACCTTAGAATGTCTGAAAAAACACTTTACATCTCAGAACAATTTGTATCCACTATTGAAATGACCTTCTGAAGAAATAGTCCATTTGAAAACTGTTGACAGTGAAGACATTTTTCAATACTTGAGGCACCACAAAGGACATTTCATTCACGTTGTTTGTATTGAAGTGGACACGTGAATCTCAAATATCATGTTTATGTTCTGTGTCTATGGAACATGTTGCCGGACTGGTTTTGTTACTGTTCCTAGACGATATCTTGACGTCAGGTGCCTGTGTTGTCCACAGAGACTGAATCCGTTTCCATTTTTTCCTCCTCCTCCTCCTCCTCCTCCTCTCTCACTCCCACAGCTTTCTGCTCTGTTCCGACTCGGATCCTCTTTTTTTGGTGTGAATGAGATTCAGTGAATATTCCCTGCAGTCAACAGATGGCATACGTAGACACATTTTCAGGCAGGCTCACACTGCAACACTTTAACCTTGATGCAGCTTTGATGAGTAATAACAAGCATCATCCTGTATTGCGATAGATTGCTCTGTCTGTCTTTGTTTGACTGCCTTTTATTCTTTCTTTATCTGCTTTATTTACATGTATCCATCTGAAAATGAACATTGTTTGCTTCCTGTCCTGCATCTTGACCTCTTCCATCTTGTTCTTCCCTTTGAATCCTTTCTCATTCCTGAGACGCCCACATCGGAAACACATCGATTGCTCTGTCCTTGCTGTCCACATGTTAATACACACATAGGCTAAACACAGAAGTAAATGTCTGCTCTGACAAACAGAGTGATCAATAACACTAGGTGCAGCTCTGCCTGTCTCTCAATCCATTGTTCCAATATGGAGCAGGCCTCAGCGGTGGTCAATAACTTAATGGAGGTTACTGTAAGAGGAATTAGCATTGAAAAGGGAGGCATTGTATACCACTGACGAGTTGGGTGGCTATATTTCTAGCTGTGTGTAGGTGTTTTACATTTTGGAAAACATAATGTGAGTCTCATTCGTTCATTCATCCTCCAATATAAGATATTTGTGCTGTATTGTATCTATAACCCAGTCTCTGTCTCCTTCTCTCTGCCTCAGACTCTGACAGAGCCTGCCATCTTTGCCAGGGAGACCAGTTGTGATTGTCGCGCCCCTCATGAGAAACTCACCATCGCTCAGGCCCGCAGAGGCACCCCAGGTACGGTAAACCTCCCCCTGCTTGGCTTCCTTCTCTGATCCATTTCCTCCAGCATCTCCTTCTCCCAGATGTCATGTTGATCCTCATCATATTCTTCAATCGTGCCTTTCTCTAACTCCATTTGCCAATTATATATACTACTATTACTGCTTCAGCTACTGCTACTTTTTCTACTATTATACTGTACTACTACTAACTACTGCTAGTGTAGATGCTTCAACAATTACAGCTGAAGCTACTTCCAGGCCTACTACTACTACTACTATTGGTACTCCTACAAAATCAATATTCGACTACTTTTATTACTACTACTACTGTTACTACTCCAGTAGTCTTAAAATCACCACAACTACTACTGATACACTTTACTACTGATGTTAACACTACTGCCACTCATGCTACTTATTCTGCTAAGCTGCTTCCACTACTACCTCTGGAGCTACTTCTACAACTACTGCTACTATTGTGGCTTCCTCTGCTACTGATACTAGATCTATTACTTTAACTATAAAGGTGCTATGACTATTCAAATACCTCTACTGCTGCCACTCATGCATTTGCTACTGCGTCTCCCACTTCTGTATTGCTATTACTACCAGTGACACTAATGATAATATTGCGCTAAACTCAAACAGTAATATTACCTTTTTGAGAAGGTGTGTGTTATGTAAGTTACAAAAGGTATAAGAACATTTGACCATACATGGATTGACATGTGTTGGTCACAAGTATAGTAATACATCTGGCTAATGCTAGCTCTCCTGTATAATATTACAGTAACTAATAGGTATCTGTGTCAACTAGTTTGTGCTAACTGAACTGAAATGTCTTTGTATATTCAACATTAAAGCACAAAAAATAACAATACAGTTGCCAGCATCCTGCTTTATTACATAATCTGGACTGGTGCTTGTCCAAATCTAGCTTAAAGGCCTCCACTATTTCAGTTTTGTGCTTATATTGCATGTTTTTAAATGAATGTGTTAAATAAAATGGCCACACAGCACACCTGGGGCCAGGAAGTATTTTATCAGACAGACTGAACACTTTGCAAAGAGAGTGTGATAAACTGGATCTTAATAGCAGCTTATATTTGCAATGGGACCATCTAACCCCACCTATTTTACACATTAAAGTCTGTGGAGGTCTTGTGGAGTACTACTGCTCAGTGGAAAAAGTTGTATAAAGCCTTTTGTGGCCAGAAGTCTCGATTGAGCATACTTAGCTGCTGAAACTAGCATAACACACTTGAGTTGCATTGTGTGTAATGAAAGCATCATGTTTTGACAAGAAATAGGATGAAATTTGTGGTTCTGCTACATCACATTTGGTTCTTTTTTATACAGTCAACAATGTTCTAGGAGTGCAGTGCTAAATTGGTGGAGTACTCTTTTGAACTTGTGTTGTAAAATAATTAACAATGTTATTAATAGATACATTTTTTGATGAATAATAACAACCTTACTGGAGATTTTGGTATTTCGGTCCAGGCATATGTTATATCCAATCTCAGTACAGCCACAGCCATTACTCTCACTGTGATACCAGTGCAGTTAGTTTTGATAAATGTGTTTTATCGCCGTGTGTTTCAGTGGACCGGCCAGTCAGAGTCTACGCGGACGGCATCTTTGACCTGTTCCACTCTGGACACGCTCGTGCTCTCATGCAGGCCAAGAACCTCTTTCCCAACACCTACCTCATAGTAGGAGGTAGGACAGACCCACTTTGACAACACACACGCACACACACACATACACACACACACAAACACACACACACAATCCCATACATATTTGTCTGATTGTGGCTAATATGCTTTTGTGTACATTTTGCAACAGTGTGCAGTGATGAGCTGACCCATAAGTACAAGGGTTTCACAGTCATGACGGAGATTGAGCGTTATGAAGCACTGAGACACTGCCGCTACGTGGACGAGATTTTGAGAGACGCACCCTGGACTCTCACACCCGAATTCCTAGAGAAACACAAGGTGTGTGTTTTCAGTATCTCAGTGTATCTGGTGTAACCCTAACCGTGCATGAAACATCCTAGGGCCAAAAGTAGATCCTAACTGAGTTACGAGGAGTAATTCGCAAAGCATTTTAACACCAAAGGTACTCTAGGTCCTAAGTCTGAGAGACATTAGAGGCAGTCCAAAGGACTCCTAAGTCATTAAGACCTGGTCACAATCAGTCAGAAGCTGCCGGTAATGTGCCTCATTTGATTCTTTTCAATAATTAGAATCAAATTAGCTCGGCCAGTTGACAGATTATCTGTGGAATATCCTCTAGAACATCTGTCTGTCTATCAATCTCTCTAATTTAATTAAACAAATTTGATTTAATTTATAATTTGAATGAATACAATTCTTTATTAATTATATTAATTATTTAATTTAATGTATTTATAATGACTCCTAGTGGTAAGACAAGACACTTTGTGAATTCATTCCCAGGGCTTTTGGCCACTTGTGTGTTTATATATAAATAATGGGAGTTTCTCGTGTCCGTCTGCCAGTGCAGTGTTTTCTGCCAATACAGCACATGTCCTTTGATTGTTTCTCAGATCGATTTTGTGGCTCATGATGATATCCCATACTCCTCAGCAGGAAGTGAGGACGTTTATAAACACATCAAGGAGGCAGGTCAGTGCGTGACGCCAGGAGTATAAAATAATAACTCAAATTTAAATATACATTGGTTATCAAATTCTGTGTGCTTTTGTGTGTGTATACCAGGGATGTTTGTGCCCACACAACGGACAGAGGGTATTTCAACATCTGACTTAATTACCAGAATTGTCAGAGACTATGACGTCTACGCCCGACGCAACCTCCAACGTGGCTACACGGCCAAGGAGCTTAACGTCAGCTACATCAATGTAAGAGCATAATCGGTTCTACATGTCAGCATAATGGTATAATGCTGCCAGCTGCAGTTACTATATCGAAAACAGTTCACTTAAATGTAGACTGATTTAAAATGAAGAATAATGTGTGCTCAATGTGTGCTTAGCTACTAGAGTCATGGCACAAAGACTCATTTCTGATTGAGGTTCTGGTTCTTCAGCGATGTGTTCCTTTTGTAACACGTACGTAAACATTTAATCCCCTCAGGAGAAGAAGTACCGGCTGCAGAACCAAGTGGACCGAATGAAGGAGAAGGTTCGCACAGTTGAGGAGAAGAGCAAACACTTTGTGTACCGTGTGGAGGAGAAGAGTCACGACCTTATTCAGAAGTGGGAAGAGAAATCCAGAGAGTTTATTGGCAACTTCTTAGAACTGTTTGGACCTGATGGGACTTGGGTAAGTAACTCTTTGTCCTCATCACCATCATTGTCATCTGTGGATTGTAGAAAATAGCCGAAAGTAATGTCAGTCATAGTCTGATATTTTAAATAAAAAGATGCATGGACCTTTGTGCACTAACGTTCGCTCTTTCTCCCCCCGTACAGAAACAGGTGTTTCAAGAGCGCAGTGGACGGATGCTGTCCTACGCCCTGTCCCCCCGAGAGTCGCCCTGCAACAGTCCTCCCCGCGAACTGTCCCCCCTGCGCTCTCCCTCACCCCCATCTCCCCCCGCCCGCTGGCACAATGCACGGCCCTCGCCCCCAGCCTCCCCCAAGGGAGCATCTGCCTTTATTAGCAGCCTGAGTGAAGGTGATGAAGATGAGAAGTAGATGGGACTGTTGAACACACTCGTGTATACACACACACACACACACACACACTCACACGACTACAAACACTGGCTGGATACTGAAACACCTCAAGGAAGCTAGTGTGAAGCAAGGAAGATGGTGATAATGAGAAATTAAGTTCTGTGCTGCAGAGCTAAGAAGCCATCACTGTCTCTGTTGTCTGGGCAACCAAGCTGACAGGAGAAAGACAAAGGAGGAAGAGGATGTGGATTTACGTACACAGTGTCACATATGGTAAGAAGGTCCAGAATGCTTTGCAGCATCTTTCGAGAGGATTTGCGTTGGATTGTCCAGTGCTGATAGAGACTGTCCAACAGCCTGCTCATAATATCACATTGTGGGTTTTTTTTTTGTCCTATTCTGTTAAGTTTAGCATTTTTTTTAAGATGCTAAGATTTCTTGTAACTACTGTGACCACTAGATGTGAATAGGCACAAAGTTACAGAACATTGTTTGTGACATTCAGTTCAAGAGGTCACGCGGATCAACAGGAACTGGATTCATTCACCACTGTCATTTTGTGCTTGTTGGAGTGAGAGTTCGGAATTAAAGACACTGCACGCCCTAGATTAGCCATTGGTGAAACACATTGTCAGGAATATAAAATCCAGTGATCCACAATCCTCCACTCACTTGTTCCCACGCTACAGTGAAGACCACTTAGCCACAAAGACAGATTAAAACTAAAGATTAAAGCCTGTGTGTCCCTAAACTTTACCCAAAACTTAGGATGGTTGGTGCAAAAAAAGGTGCTTCAGTGAAAGACAACTGAAAATGGAAAACAAAGGTTTGTAATCCCAGTTTTAAAGTTCAGGTGAGAAAAATAGTTTTTAAATGAAAATGGAAACAAGGTCTACGATAAAACGAGCCCCTGAAGATCTTGGGCTGCGTCAAATCTGTAAGACGACTGTTAGATAGTCCTAAAAACTTGACTGTGACAACACAGGAAAGAAAAATAGCCTTCACTTATTAGCTTCTTGAATGTAAACTGAGTCTTTGAGACCACACCTACAGTAGAGAGTAAATGTAATCACTCTAATTTCTAGTCACATGCCATACAAACACACAAGTCATTCAGTAGGACACACAAATATCATGTCTCGCAGTAATCGATTAGTAGAAACGTTTGTGGATTTTCAACATTAAAAACCATGTATTTATTTTTGGACAGTTTTGTTTTATCTATCAATGTTTTGCAGACATTCTTGCTCTTCGGAATATGATGTCAGCTGTTAATCAAACCCGGCAAACCATGAGCCTTTCTCTAGGATTCTGATGATACTTGAAATATATACAATAATTGAAGCCCTCCAGGTGAACCGTCAGGTCCTCAAAAGCCGGAACGTCACTCTGATGTTTTCTTTGCTCTTACTGGAAATGTATGTAGTAGCTTTATTTTATTTATTTATTTTTGCTCAGGTCTGCTCACTCATCTCGGGCCGGAGCAGACCTCTCTTCCACCCCAACATTACAATAAAACCCTAATGCAATGTAGAGACCCTAACGTCCTGTACGCACTACACGTTAATCCGCACTATATGTACAAAATTTGGGAATGTCTTTTTTTTTTTTTTATTGATATGTAAATAAATCAAAACTCTAAAACTGAAGATGAATTACAGCGCATTTAACCGTATCAAACCACAAGATGCGTAAAATCACAGGCGGCTCGCACACAACAGCAAGTTTCTTTATTGTCAGGTTTAACAGTGTGACTTGATCTCATGCTGAAACACATTGTTCGACTGCTTTATTACCTTTTTTTTTTTTTTTTTTTTGCATTAATTGCATATCTTGGCATGACCACCTCTGCAGTGAGGAGTTCATGCATACAAATACACTTGTTTAAGCTGGAGGTACAGTAGGATGGAAAACAGAGCGATCACTCCACACTGGCTGCATATACAGCAAACCTTGTTAATAGTTATGTAGGCAATATCTTCTAATACCATAGGTACAGAGATAGTTACAGTTAACAGCAAAGGTTGACAACTACAGAAGGTGAAAGATCCTCGGGCCTCTAAATCACACAGCTGGAACTGAAACTCTGACAAAGGTGGGGATCTTGTTCATTGGCTGTTAAATGTGATTATGACTGATGTGCAGGGGGACCACACATTAAAGGTGGTGCGCTGAGGCCTATTAAAGAAGAGGACTACTGTCTCTAGCAAACAAACACAGCACTTCCTGTACAGCAGGTTCGTCACCCAGCGGGACTGGCAGGTTACGAAGGCAATGGCAGTGACGAAATCGTACAGTGAGGCTGAAAAAGGATGAGGGCGCTTTCCTTTTCGAAATGCTTCATCTACACTCCTTTCTTTTCACATCAGATGGAGCTGAAGGAGATGAGAAAAGCAAGTCACTTCAGTTATGGAAATCCCCCGTCATTTGGTCCTAACAAACGGTAGCAGGTTCGCTTCATGTTTGATTCAAGATCTCATCTGATCGCAATTAATCTTCCATTTATAAAATAATTTGATGATAGTTGTCTTAATTAATTGTTTGAGTAATAATAAGTAATTTCAAGGTAAGAAGATGTGAGTATGGGTTGGTAAAGTGCACTAAATCATTTCCTCACGACAAACATCGGATAGATTGACGCAATATTTCTATACCCTTCTGGCTTTTTCAAACGCTGCTTCATTCCTAAATCAAAGGAAGTGGACTGTCCACACAGTTTCAAAAATAATCAAAAGAAAAATCATTAGAAAAGCATGAAGTGTAATACTGTTCCAATGTCAAAGATAAAAAAAAACCAAGCCTGAAAAAGTGCTTCTTTAACCCTTTGTTCCTGGATAAAATAAATTAAAAGCTCAAGTATCCATCCCTTCTGCAATTTAGCTGCATTTTCATCTTAATCTAAACTAATCCAGCATATTTTAAAAATACACAAGCTTTGTTCAAACTCATTCAGAACTGTAAGCATTAGTACACAAATGAGACACAAGGCTGACTGGATGAAGCGTTGTTAGAGGAAAGTCCAAGCGATGAGCATGTTGCGTTTCCACCATGGCATGTGTCAAATGTTTGCAGGATGAAGGCTAGACAGAGGACGTGATGACGTATTCCCACTTTCAGAGTCCACGTTAGGTGTCCACTCTTCTCTGTGGGGGTTCATCCAATACATGCTGGTGTGGCTGAAGCTACTTGACAGACAAAGCTGGCATGGTGGCATTGGTGGCATCCTACAGACGCTCCTTTGGTCCTCGAGTGGTTGTCTGAGGTCTAAATGTCTGATGAGGGTCAGTATTGCCGGTCAACTGTCTGCAGGTGGGCGTTTGGTTCACTTCAACGACTCAAGTAATAAAATATAAACAAAATACTCTTCATTTCTAATATTGTCCCATTATAAATTAACTTAATTAACTTCCAGTAGAGCCTTCAAGGCATGTTTTTTTAAAACATCAAATATGCTATAAAGAAGTAAGTGTTTCTCTCTTTTACATACAATAAACATCGACTTCTAGACCTTTAAATATAAGGTGTACTCTTGTTGCATTGCTTCCTGTAATTTCTACAACGAAGCTATCGTTTTCTCTATTCACACCCAATCCTCTCTTTCATTTTCCCAGGCTTAAATAGAGTCCAAAGCCAGTCTTTACTATGCCAATGGCACACTGGCCTAATTGTGTGTTCAGTCAAAAGTGTCTCCCAAAGGAATGAAAACCTCCCCCTCTTCCCATTCGCACTGAAACTCAAACCCCCTGAATCTGCTCGTGTTTGTGAGGGAGAAACGGAATATAAGCCTTCACTGATGGTGAGAAAGACACTTTATCTGCAGTGCGCTGCTTATTCAGCCACAGGGAGCAGCAAAGACGAGCCGGGCCAAACTGTGCATGAGACCGAGGGAGGCATGACAGCGGTGGATTGAATTTAGCTTTGACGTAAAGGCCAGATAGAGGAGAAAATGAAGACATTACTAAAGATTCACAAGAGTCACCTGACTAAATGACAGTGGGGATCTAGAATTTTGCTCATTTAAAACTCCATCTTGGGAGAACTCGTATTAATGCCACAACGATGGAAGCTACGCAGATGAATGCCATTGCCATTGGGTACAGATTTAAGTCAAGGTCATCCATCTTTTCGAAAGCTTTAACCACTGGAATGTAAAAGCAAGTCTGATCCTAAACCAAGCGTTTACCCAAGGGCAACGTTTCATCGTGCATGCTGTGGGGCAGAGTGCGAGCGTTTCGGCCCCCAGCAGAGGGCTGGGCTAGCGGGTCAGGCACAGTTATCTGTTGGCTTTGTATTTGGACTTGCTGGCATCACGTGGCTCTTTGCTGGGGTTGCTCCAGTCGTCTGCCTCGGGGCTGGTCTGGTAATGCCGCCACGCTGACTTGTTGAAGACAGGCAGGCGCTCAAAGGACTCACTGGACAGGGCCTTTAAACGCAGGAACAAAAGACAAGAGCCAATAAGAACTCACATTGGCATTTATCTTTAAAAAGGAACAGTTCTGTGTTCTAGGAAATCAGCTATTTGTTTTCTTGACAAAACGTAGATGACGCTAAATATAACAGCAGAGCCAGAGACCATTAGCTTAGCTTAGCATAAAGACTGGAAGCGATGGAAAACATAAACAAAAGAGGTATTAGATGTTAAGTGGTAAGCTTTAGAGTTGCTGGTAGGTAGATTTTTGTTTACCTTTTGATAGATCCAAGCTAGACGTTTCCCCATTTGCTTGCAGTTTATAAGCTACGCTAAGCTAATCGTCTACTTGCTCTAGCATCATACTTAAAAGGAATAGTTGGACATTTTGGGAAATAATCTTATTTGCTTTCTGTCTAAGAGTTAGATGAGGAGATCTCATTTCTGTCTGATAAATATAAAGCCACCACAAGCGTTCGGTCAGCATAAGGTAGCATAGAGACAGCTACCTGGCTCTATACAAAGGTCACAAAATCTACCTACTAGAACCTCTAAAAGCGTACTTATTATCGTGTTGCATCTCATTTGTTAAACCATACAACTAATGTGTAAAAACATGAAGTTCTTAATGGGGGGTTCTGCGCTGGACAATTTCTGGACTGCTGCTGCTGCTAGCAAACTAACGTGTTAGCATGTTAACTGCCTGCTACGTGCTGTTTTTACAATGTTATGGAGACCTCACTGTGGATTTAATGATACTGTTTATTTAGGTTTTTATTAAAAAACATTACAGTGGATGTATATAAGTAGTAACTGATGACTTTTTGTTACAACAGCACTGAGTGTTGCCTTTTTGATTATCTGCTATTTCTCCAGACAGACATTCTGAGTCGAGGCTGAACAATTTGAAGTAACTTGCATTAAGTATTAACTTCTATTCATTAGAAATGATGTCTACATGAATATTCATGATATTATATTCATGAATACAATGTCATATTTTGGAAGGAGGTTTGCTAGCTGCTTCCCCTTACTTCCAGTCTGTATGCTAAGCTAAGCTAACCGTCTTCTGGCTCTAGCGTCACACTCGAACGTCAGATGAGAGTGGTATCAATCTTCTTATCTAACGCTTGGCAAATAAAAGTGAATAACAACGTGCTCCACTTGACTAGCTAACTTTACCTTCAGATAGATGACTGCATCAGTGCCCACGCCCTCCATGGAGTAGAGTTTCAGGTCCCCCTGGAAGTATCGGGCATAGAGCCTAGAAATTGGCAAACCGTAGCCAAAACCTGCCTGGATAGGGGAGGGAGAGTGGCAGAATTTCATTTCCCAGATGTCATGCGGCACGTAACAAATATATGGGCTAAAACAAACAAACAAAAAAAGGTTTGAAATGATCAGCAGGGTCAA
This sequence comes from Nannoperca obscura, assembly GCA_036024295.1. Classification (NCBI taxonomy): domain Eukaryota; kingdom Metazoa; phylum Chordata; class Actinopteri; order Centrarchiformes; family Percichthyidae; genus Nannoperca; species Nannoperca obscura. Next base: position 45,304 of record JAVQJL010051949.1, read on the forward strand.
TACTGATTTGATTTTACGTGTGTGCGTACCAGCGGGACAGCTCCTGGCTCCAGGCTTGGTGTAGGGGCAGTGGAGTACATGTAGTTAAAGAGACGGTCTATCTTCCTCAGAGGAACTCCTCCTCCTCTGTCACTGATCTGAAGACAGATCGTGGTAGAGGGCAAAAGAGCCATGCAGACGAAAAGTGAAAAAAAAAAAATGTACCTAATAATCTGAGGAAGTATAAATGTGTCTGATTTACCTTTATGGAGAGATCCTCTTTACCCAGAGTGACTTTTGCCTTTACTGGTGGTAATCCCTCCTTACTGTTCTCATGAAGCTCCACTGTGGCTCTCATTGAGTTCTACAAACACCCACAGAGTTAATTACCTCAGCTCAGCACAAGTCCTTATAGAATTATAGTCACATTACACTTTTTAATTACGTTTAAAGAGCGCCAAACTAGTTAGGTTACCGGCCCTGATGCTGCACTGCTCACCTTGAAGAGCTCAAACAGCATGTGGAACAGATGAGAGGGCACATATACCGCCTGGATGGGCTTATTCGGGGCCTTCACTGGAACACAAGAATCAAAGCCCGTTCTTTGGAAGTTAATGAGATGGTGAACACTGTAATCATTACAGGACTAAATTTGGCCTCCAAAGCTGAACCCACAATCTCTAAATAGACTTGCTAACAGAGGACATTGTTTCGCTACAGCTGTGTGACAGATTACAGGGAGGAATACAGGGATGGATGGGTGGCTGGAGGGATTTTCGCGCAAAAGCACAAAAAGGTCTCTTACTGTTGAACTCTTCAATCTTCAGCTCCGGAGCAGCCAAGTAGTACTTCTCACACAGCATCTTGGCTGTGTCATAGGCGTCTGATGGAAGAGGCAAAATAGCACGAGTCAGAGCAGCAAATGTGGACTGTGTATATACACATTTCTGTCTCAGGTCACTTATGTAGCCTCGTTGGGTCACATAGAGTGCAGCTTCGGATCCACGCCGCTGGAATTCTTCAGAAACTATCATTGTGTAAACACGCCGTGTGTTTTGTTTGATTTGAGTTACTGCAGAGAGTCGCTGGCGTGATAGGACTCCTGTTTTTCTGTAAGAACTACACAGATTTTTTCAACAAAAGCAAAACAATCCAAGCCACAGATAACAAAATATTCCCACAGATAGTGAATACAGTATGACCTTCTTTAACTCACCACTGACGACTTCAGCCACACTGCAGGCGGGATCAATACTGCCTATGTGTTTTGGATGGGCAGGGTTGGTGTCGTTACCAAACAGAAGAGCTTTGCAGAAAGTCATGGAAATAAAAAGTCAGCTGCAGAGACAGGACAGAGACTGCAGTGTGCCCGTGATCCAAATAAAACCAATATAGGTTTTCGGGACTCACTGTGCTGGTTGATGAGCATGCGGAAAGAGATGCGGTTGGTGTAGAAGCGGTCGAGGAAATACTGGATGTTGCTGCTGATAAAAGGGTCAAAGCCAAACTTCTCCTTGTACTCTATGACGCCCTGAGCCATGGTGGGAACCACGTCGTTGTGACGGTTACGGATCTCAATCAACAGCTCCAGGAAACTAAACATTTAACGAGGAAGAAAATAAATCCACTTAAAACACACAGATCATCCACGCAACTGTCATATCATTTTGAGATTGGCATTGAGGTTGTTGCTTAGCAAATCTCATGTACACACATATTTCTTATATCACTCGAAAATAATAAGGTCAAATTTAAAATCAAGAAAATATTTTGTTGCTATTTTGATGGCCTCGGTCAGGATGAGTACCTGGTTTTTCAAAAATGTTGTTTTCTCTAAATACACTTGCTTATCCAAATTCCTGCCCGTGTCACGTGTGGCTGGTACTCACACAGGCATTGTTTTATAAATACGCACCATTACCTGTACAGTCAACAGAGATTATCTGCAGTGGAACATAACAGCCAGTTTACAGCAGCTGTATACTGGCTGTCAAAGCAGCACTCGCATTTATGGATCATTAATTAAGGCAATATTCACTCACTCATTCAGTGCGTGACGGTCCTCTGGCTTTCTGTTCTCGTAATCCAGAAGCTCCACAAAGCTCTGCATGTACCTAAGAAAGCAAGCAGAGGTCAAAAGGCCACTTTTACACTACTACTACTACTATAAACCTAATCGCGCATCAGCCATATAAAGTGTCTTTCACGAGGAAGTGTCTCACCATTTCTGCACCAGTCTGACCGAGGGCTGGCTGAGCAGGTTATCAGGCAGCAGGTTGACCTCTCTCATGGTGTTGGCCAGTCGCACCGGCAGCTCCTTACGCAGGAACATGTAGGAGGTTTTCTCACAAGCATTGTCCCTGCCTGAAAACAAAACGAGGAGGCATTTGTCGAACCGTTAAAAGTGACTGGAATGTCTTAATCTGGAGCGTCTGGTATAGTTTTCACTTGTGGGAACTTTTCCTGCAAGGAAACATATTCAGGATTTAAGATTGTAATCTGGTTGTCATGTGAAAACCATGGTAACACAAGGTAACTCTTTCAGTTAAGAACACTGCCAGGCCTCTCTAAGGCATGAGAAACGCTTCCAAAACCGATGAAATAATGTTAATTGTGTATTTTTATAATCCTTAAAAGGTTTGTTTTCAGCCAGTGACAAAGATTTAGGAGGGGAAAAAACATACACGGTCACAGCTAAAATGAATGTAAGTGTCTGGTTGGGAGGTGTAGTCAGTTTCAGTTTTCAACCTTTAATATGATACCTTAAACTTTGCTAACTGGCTGGAACTGTAGTTACTGTCAGCTGATATTAGCTTGAACCATACAAGGAAATCAGAAATCTCGTGACCCAACAGAGAGGGGGAGTCATAGAAAGGTGAGGGGGATTTATGTTTTACATCCTAACAAGAAAAAAACGAATGACTGCGGTGCAATGTTAAAAGTGTTTCTGGGAAATGACAACGGCGAGGGGGAAATCTTTGCATTTTTACACCCATAGCTCGACTAAAATGTAATTTACACAGCGTGCAAATAGCCCGGCCTCGTACGTGTGCACGCGAGGACTCGTTTGGAAGCATGTGAACCCTATTAACTCTCAGCAGAGAAAACCACTAAACACATTTTCCTGTTGGGGAAAATGCTTCCAGGTTTTTCCAGCTATTAAAAAAGGGAACAGCGGTGAAGTCTTTGCAACTCATACAATGCAAAGAAAAGGCATGCAGCCCAATGAAAGGAAATGTCCCATCCAGGCTTCCCCTGATTCAGCAATATACAGGAGGGGGGCTGATTAATTATGAAAGAGGGTAGCGAAACCACCAAACACTGACTCAGCCCACACACACACACACACACACACACACACACACACTGCAGCTGCTAAATATCCCTGAATGATGTGCACTGTGTTGTCCCCCAGCTGATCTTCTGACATGAACAAAATACTGCTGACAAGATCCTCGCTGTGTTTCTTAACGGAAACGAGTGCTGCAAGCTTCCTGGACCTGTGCACATCCAAGCCACAGCTGTGAGAACAAATTACGTAACGGAGATGATTAAGAGATGGATTAAGAAAAGCCTTGAGTGTCGAGCACAGTCATTGACTGGAAATCCACAGCCAAAACCCTGCACACACTAAGCAAAGACCCATTCGTGTAACTCCAGTGCGTGTAATAATAAACCGCAGTGATCCACGCTCTGAAGTCAGCTCCTGTTTATTGAAATAAACCTGAATACATGAGTAAACCTGGTTGAGCAACTACAAAACAGGGTATCATGATCTGGGGGGGGGGGTTCATCCTCCACTGCAAACGTGCTGTTGATCCAGTCTGAGGGAAGATACAGATACCTGCATGCATTATGCAGTCTGTCACATGCTCAGATAGTACAGACAAACCTGAAACAGAAAGCTGTGATGCAGAACCACCGACATGCTGCTGTAGCGCTCAGTTATTAAAAGTAAACATCAAATTCAAATACCACATCTGATCATAACAAAGTATTATGTTTCCTGGCAGCTTGTGCAGGACTCCTACTATTAATAACAACCCAGTGACCCTTAAAATCCACAGGAAAAGTGACTAAAATGACAAAACGCAAGGCAATAACAAGGCCCTTGGAAGTCTTCATAATGAGCAGGTCGCTCCTTTAGGATGACAGTCCTGCATTGCTACTTACCAAAATCCAAAAACTGCTTAATGGAGAGCGGGGACGGCGAAAATCTGGAGTAATACTCGATTTTGGGGGCAGCGTTTTTCAGCAGAGACAGGAAGATCCTCATTTTGAAAGTTTAATGACGATGTCGGGATCCGAACGTGAGAATGAGATTCAGTAAAAACGCGGCCGTTTCATCCCAGGTAATGTTGACATCCACACGGACAGTCCTTCTCTGTCGTCGGCGTCCATGTTTGTCCCAGCCTGCGGGCCTCCGGCGGACACAAAACGGCGCGATAAATAAATGTCCAAAAGGTTACATGATAGGATACAATACGCTCTGAAGAGGGCTTCCTGAATCTACATTGTTGGATATTCAGAGCAGCGCAGCAGAGTCCTGCTAGTCTGAATGAAACGGCGTCTTCCGGTTGTGTTTTTCAACATAAAACAATAGGCTTTCAACTGTAAGCAATTTAAAACTGGCACAAAAATAAAGTCAGTATTAATAGTAAGTAACATTTTGTGAAATCTTGTTTTTGATTTGTACTTGTTAAGATAAAATTATGGGAAACTTCCAAGACTTGCATCGCAGCAGAGTTCGAGGGACAACAGATGTGATATAATCATTTGACCTCTGACCTTCTGGGAAAGTATTGCAGGACAGAGCGTCTGGACAAGAATTAATTTAACAACTTATTAACATTTACCGCATTAACATAACTGAAGATAAGTTGGGTTATTATATATATATATATAGAGAGAGAGAGGGAGATACAGCAATCCCATGATATATAAGAACCCATTATAAATGACTTTTTGACGTTTATACTTGCATATAACTTATTTTTGCCAATGCCTTATTTAAGTGAGAAACCTTTGATCCTTTATTAACGAGTTATTATTTGTATATGCAGCCTTACTGCAGCTGCAGGCTTTATGGCTTATTAAGAACTCATAACCCTTTAAGACAGTTACTTGACTATTGGTGACCAAAGAGCCAGAGAGATTTTTCACCATCTTCATAGTTCTTTTAAGCTTTCAGTTTGAGCATTTGTATTTAAGCTTTTGCATTTTAAATTTAACTTTTGTCATTATCATTTTACATTTTCAATTTGCTTTTTCAATTTTCTATTTGGACTTTGAATTTTAATTATGGCCTAATTATTCCTAGTAGTTATGAGTAAAATAATCATATTTTTAATTTAATATCTCTTCGTTTTCTATTTGGACTTTGCATTTTCTGTTTGGACTTTGCGTTTTCTATTTGGACTTCTAATTTAAATTATGACCAAAAATATCCTCCATACTGCCCAAGTGCATGGATTGGAAACAAACTCCTGAGGTACAAACTGTAAGACATCTGTCTACATGGTTGTCGACTGGAATGTATTTTTCATGCCTTTCCTGATTAACATACATTGAAGGCATAGAATCATACCCAATGTATGCAATGAAGAAAAGGACTGAAGACATTTGCTCGCTTCTCATGTTGAAAGAGTTCCTGTTAAGAATTCTTTTTATTTTATTTTTTTACGCTTAAGCTAACTTTCAGCACTGTCTCTCATTTCAACACACTCACTCGAAGAGTTAAAGAATTAAAGCAGGTAGGAAAAGATTACATATTCTAAATGTGAGATAAAAGCACTGTGATATTGGTCCCCTTCATTTTGTTGGACTGAGTGAACTTGTCTGTTGATGGTGCAAAAACTAGACTGTCCTCTTAACAGATTGATAGGGTTTCACACATGTAAAGGCTTTCCACCTGATTGTGATGAGAGCTGATCAGGATTTTCTTATTTTACAAATACTGTATGTTTTGTGAATGCTAAAAACACTTATGCAAACCTTTTATTCTCAGGATTCAAAGCCATTCAGTTCATTTTGAACTGTAGTAAAATGCTGATATTGACCCACTTAATTTTGTTGGACTGATTGTAATGAGTGAAATGTTCTCTGCTCATACAGGCTATTTTCTGTAACACATAGGACATACTGTAAGTTGTAAGTCTCAGGATTAAAACAGTTCAGTTTAATTGATTTGACTGGTCATAGGAAGAACTGTGAACAAGTGAACAGAATGCATGTTAGTAAGTTATCTACGTTTTTAACTTGCATTGCGAAGTTGAAACAACAAGTAATATACAGTTATGTCAATTTACAGCAAGCAATTAAAAGGAAAACTAGACTCAAAATACTGAGTTAAAACTATTAGTAAATCTAATTAGATTTTACTTAAACCTTTAAGGCAGCAATTGAACTTAAGTTTTTAAGTTTAACTACATGGATTTTTTTTACAGTGCAACAACACAGATGCAGTGGCCCTTGAAATAAAGTGTACTTTGGGACTGTGAATACATTGTGTATTAATTAATACCCTACATTCAGGAGCGTAGGGACCCACACACAGGCAAAGGGGTAGAGGCTGGCAGTGTGACTGCTGCCACCTGGCAGTGCGGCAGTGTAATGGGTGCTGCGCTCCCGGGAAAGCACTCGATTAGTCCGCCACTGGTTGTGTGCAGCAAACCTGACTGCCACTACAGCTGGCACTGTCAGCACACTGGCCTCTGCCCCCTCTGCATAATAAGCCAGGGTCAGTCAGCCACAGAGGTAGGGACCCAGGAACAGCCAGGCTCACTGGACTTCATAAGAGAGCAGACAGAGAGGGAGGGAGAGAGAGAGAGAGCAAAGTGGCAGGAGAAGATGAGAGAGAATGGGCAGCTACAGCACGAGCAAATTCAATTCAGTAAATTCAATTCTAAATAAATATTGTTCAGATTCTAATTCAACACATTTCAAGAAGATAGATGAGCAGTTATTCTCATGCAGGTCTAACATTACACGATAAGTGCAATGAAATCAATCGTACTGAAACAATTATAAACTGATTCTGTGAACTGCAGTGTGTACAATGACACATCTATGTGGAATATATGCTTCACAAAGCCGTGTTAGTCGACAGGACTCGACACTGAATTGGTCAAGGTGATTAGCTAGCTACCTAAAAGCAGAACATATAATCATAAAAATAAAGAATGTAACTACAATTATAGTAAATGCTATTTACTATTACAGGCAAAATCTCTGACTGGAAAGGATATTCAGATAAAAATCAATAAGTATGGTTGATTGACAGCTCTACGCTTCAGGACTGGACAGTGTGTTGAGGAGTTTTTCTATGAGTGCAGGATGTATTTCTAGGCTTAATGGAGTAGTGGCTGATTGGAAAACCATGATATCATAGCAGGTGCATGAGGGAAAAGAGTGCTTCCTTATGTGCCTATAGACATATCTTGCCTCAATCAATGGTGTGCTGCTTATGCTATACCTTGCTATGTAATCCAAAGGCTAATGCACTGCAAAACATCAAGGGAGTACAGCAGAACATGTATCACTTGGTAGGGACAAAGTACTAGTACCCAGTACTGTGTGTAAGAATAAATGTGTGCCTTTGTTTAAGGCTGCTCAGCAGGTGATAAATGTCTTTACACTGAAACAAAATGACAAGTTGGGAAACTCTGCTAGTCCAGTATTACTGCCCACCAGACAAATAAAGGTCAAATATCTGTAATGGTCAATACGCAACATCACAACATTGCTGTACTACTGTTACTAAAAGTACTAATACCACTGTCATTAATATTTACTAGTCTAACAACTGATTCACTGTCCTTTTTTCTTTAACCATGATAGCAAAGGCTATGACTTAATTACTTCTACTGACGTGTCTGTAGTGTAGACCATCGTTTTTGGTTGCTAGTTCCACATTCCTTCAGTCAATAGTTATTCTTCAATAGATTTCTAAACCACACAGTTTCCCTCCTAGTATATCACGACAAATGCCAGTGTATCAGTGCATTTACCTTTATGTGGCTTTGGCAATATGGTATAAGCACAAGCACATAATCCCTGAGTGGGACAGATCCCCATCAAAGCTGATGGAAAGTAAATGTCCCTATCAATATTTCAGTGTTAACAGATGCCAAACACATTCCCGACACCTTGCACTTCATATTGGTGTACATATCAATAAACTGCTCAGGGTATCTTTTGTAAAAATTGACGTGAAAACTTATGAAATTTATGTTTCTACTTAGTTTTAAAACTGGAGTGTCCACCTTGTGTAAAGACATCCTCTGACAAAGACATCATTAAAGCCAGCATATTGACAAATTCCTTCAAAGTCAAAATCCATATCCTCTAAGTTACCATGCTTAAAGTGTTGGTACTTACACTGCAGGTCAACAGTCAACATCAGATTATGATCATGTGGAAGTTTCACCAGGCTCTGCTGTTCTCTATATTGTGTCAAAAACAAATGCACCCCTTCATAAGCATTAAGATTTTCTTCATTCAGGAAATTCTATTCACGTGGCATTGCCTTGGTTGTCAAAAGGAAATGGAGTGGAGTATATATGTATATAAAAAGTGGGATAAAAAAGTTTGACTTCAAATGATTTCCTGCAGGGATCCAAGGTTTCTACGTAAAGAGGCATTTCCTTTGAGTTAACTTTGTTCAGCAACACTCGCGAGAACATGGGAATTTAATGCCTGTGCCCCAAAAAGCTCTGAGCTGCATGAAGTGTGTCTGAATGTCAGATAACTCTGAATATTCAAACCAAATAGAGGCAAAAAATATATATAACACTGCAAGACTTGTCGTAGTTCAACCCAGAGCTGTGACCCAACTGTAATGGCAGGCCAAAAGGGGATTGAAGTATGAGGAAACAGAGATCACACACACACACAGACTTGATAAACTAACCGTTCCTTTAGTAGAGTTGGCCTTTACATCAGGTTAAGTACAAAGTTGGACAGGTTCATGGTGGTCCAGATCCTTTCTGGAAGCAAGTGAGGGGGTGAACATCATTTGTTAATCGCTCATACAATGACTAAGGACCTAGTCCATAAACTCCCTCTGAACCTTTGGGGAAAATGAAATTCTTTGTCATCAGAACACAGCAGTTGCTACAACAGTAGCTTCTATAGTTTAGTTGGGAAGCTGTTGTGTGGACAGCATGTAAGGCTTTGCCATAATTCAATTCAAGCATTTATCATCTGTCCTTCTGCTTTTTACTGACAGGTACCTGTATACAGTGTGATATGTTAATGTTAATGAGTAGTACACAGTGTGGCACTAGAGATGATAATGGACCGATTATACATCATGTTGCTGTGTATCAAATGTACACCACAAAATGGAAATTGAATTTGAATTGAATGATGACATATTGGGGATATATTTTATGTTTCTGCATATCAAGTGTAGAAAACAATGTCAATTCCAGGTAAATCAAATGTTTGTTACATAAGGCTTCAGTCCTGTTGCCAGTAGGTGGCGCTATGACTATGACTGAATATTGGAATGTCCTCAGGCCTGAACTAAGATAAGACAATATACAGTTCACTTCTTGTTTCATGGACATGCAAATTATCCACGTTGGTCCATGAAAACCATTTAGGATTGTGAAGGATTTTAGATTTTGCTGACCAGATTTAAGGTGGTCCTGATTCATCAAAATGTGTAGCACCTGAAAATTATGCAAAACATGCACTAAATGTGCATCCTAAACTCAAAAGACTTTGCACCACCCAATGCTCTGGCCTTAGTAAATAAGTACAAACTTTGAAAACAGGCAAATTATTGCATTTTTGACTTTTTTTCCCCCATAATGGTTCACTGTCCTAATTGGCAAGCACACTCAGGCAGCATTAGACCTTTAGGCACAACATTTCCGAGTTTAGCATTATCCCTAATGATGATGACACTACTGTGCTCTTTCGAATAAAACGTCTAGAGAACTATGTTGTAAGTATTACAGAGCATTGAAATCAATCTGTACTCATAATGCCATTAAACACACCCAATAACAATATAAAGGAGTTTAAACAAGTTTAAATATCCTGCAAGGTGATTTTCATATTATACTGGAATGAATAACACTGAAGCCTACCTGGAAAGCAGGAAATACTACTGAGACCCTACTGTATTAAATATGATAACTAACATAAAGTATTTGCAGCTGATTAATTTGAACTCCATCCACAACTCTCAAAATATGTCCTCTGTCAGCTGCTGCTCACCCTGTTCGTGCTCCTGTAGACCCTGACCAGTAGTGGCAGACCTGACATTTAATGGTAACATTCAATAAAAAAAAACATGCATCTTGTCCTCACGTACCAAGAAAGACAGACAACAGAAATCAGTCCATCAGAGTTCGTTCAGTGAGTCAACACACTCTAAAGCAGTCCATGTGTGGGCCACAGCAGTGTGTCTTCTGTCCAGTGAACATCAATAACTATTTATTTTTTGTTATTATTACCTATTATCTGTTATGAATCAGAATCAGAATCCGGTTTATTGCCAAGTATGTATTCACATACGAGGAACTTGTTTTGGTGTGTGGGTGCCAACAAGAGCAATATATACATTGCAAGATTAAATAAAAGCAAAATAGACAATATACAATAATAATAAAAGAAGAAGAGCTGTGCAACGAAGCATTTAAGCAACGTTAATATAACGTGTAGTGTCCGTGTGTGTGTGTGGGGGGGGTTATGGATGAACCAGTGTCAGAGTCATCGGGGGGTCCCGGGCCATGTTGATGAGATCCCGCTGTCACAATATTTAAAAAAACAAACAAACAACAAAACAGGTAAAGCGGGCTATGCAAAATTGAGCATCTGCACAAAATAAGTCAATTACAGCAACAAGGGCTCTCATGGCCTCTTCTCCCTTCTATCTTCTTCTGAGAGTGCACCAGAAAGCTACGTTTAGGTGTTATAAATAAAAAAACAAATTCTTCTGGGCAAGGATGCCTCCAGACACCCCTACAGGGGTTGACTTTACAAACACGTCACCTTTTTCACTTCTTGGTCTGCATTTAATTTGACCACTAAACATCATTCCTTCTCTTCAGGGGTTTCACCAATTACAGAGACAGTAAGCTCACCCGCATCCTCCAAAACTCCTTGGGTGGGAATGCTAAAACGGTCATCATCTGCACCATCACTCCTGTCGCT
>JAVQJL010051950.1:0-10761 GCA_036024295.1 Nannoperca obscura
TTTCTTTAAAGTTAAGACTAGTTTAAAGTCATCTTCATTGAAAAGTACAGTGCTTTTCCTTCAAAAATAAGGACATTTCAATGTGACCCCAAACTTTTGAACGGTAGTGTATGTTATTATATTATTTTTAGGTATATTATAAGGGGGGAAAATGGGTTTTTTGAAATGGAATTATAGCAATCAGGCTTTCAGTTTCATGTTAAAAGAGTCCTCTTGTGAACAGTAAAGAGTACTCCATTTTTGTGAATAGCATCCTTGAATCATAAAATGTGATCTCATATTGACAAGTAAACTCTAAAAAGCCAGATTTTGTTTTAAATAATGATCTTGATGAATAATAATCTTACACTTGAAGGCAAGTCTAACAAGGAGCGTGTACAGTTTTCTCCACTGACCTCAACAAGACCAGTTTCCAACATGGTTATTGGTTGAATTTTGTAGCCATCTGCCCGCTACACTGTGCCAACATTTTTTTACTATGTCAGGCTGCCTTCTCGGTTGTTTGCAGATCCAAAAACTCCTTTGTTTTTCTCCCTCCAAACGCACCGGAAAGAATCACCCTGTGATAGACCCCTACAGTGACAGGACAATAGTAGCATTCATGTGTGACAACGCAGTCAATAAAAGGTGAAATGGATATAAAACCAAGTTTTTCAACCTCCAAAGGCTTGTTTTCTAAAAAACTCTTAAGTTTGATGTGGTTTCTTTGAGTATCCCAAGCCTTGAGGTAATGTGTGGTATTTAAACAATCCTCAACCCATGTGTGAGTATGCCTACTCAGTCTGTTGTCTCAGGTACAAACTTTACTTATTAAGTCAGTCAGTAGTCGAAGCTTTACAAATGTCTGCAAATGTATTTGTAATATTTAGTCTGAGTTAGCAGAGCTTTGCCTTGGGATGTTTGTAAAATTAAGTTCGCCCATCGCTAATGAAGTGCTCTTGAGAATCAATGAACCTCGACTGCCCAATTTCCATGACTGATAAATCTAGTAAACAAGTAGACTGAGACTGAGGAGGAGTTGGCAACGTGACCAGGTTGGCTTGAGGTTTTGTAGAAGTCCTCTTTCTACAATCTTAAGTGATGAGATTGAAGTGAGTCATTTGATGATGGCTGTAAAAACATAGAGTTAACGTAACCATGGTAACATTAATGCTACAAACCAATATGATTGCTGTCGTGGTTTTGATAAATGTACACCATCAGCAGCGCCATGACTGCAATGGGAAAAAGCACATTATTCTGCCAAATGCACAATGATAATCTAACCTAATGAGTGTTTCACCCCATGTCTCTACCACTTGTCTGCCGTGGTTTTGCTACATACAAGTCAGACTACCTGAATCTGCTGTCTCACACTCACGAGTCAATAGCTTAATCTTTCTGGTGAGTGGTTATAGATTGCAGTTGTCACTCTTAGTCAAAAACAAACTGCGTGTGAAGTTAACAGTTTTCAACCCTCCTATGAGGAGTGACAGCAGTGTGTACAAGAACACTGTGTTTCATGAGCTGACAGAGTTTGAGAAGCATATCCTTCCTGTAATTATGTTCCCTCCTAATTTGTATGGATCACTTGTTCCATTTTCACGGGAAGCTAAATTAAAACAACATTACAGTGCACTTTGTTTCATTTTGCAGCTCAATCTTTTTCCTTTTTTTATTTTTTTTTTTACATGAAATTGACCAGTCTGGCTGAATAAGATAAAATTAAACTACATATCCGTGCTTGTGTTTCTAGGTGACAGCCATCACCACCAGTGCGGAATACTGTGAGCAGCAAATCGCCTACTACTGTCGCATGTCCAGGCTGCTCAACACTCCAGGTAAAGGCTGAGGATGACATCTTTATTCACTGAGACAGGCAGGATGTTCTTTTTTGTCACACAGTCAGAATTAACAACATCACACTCTCCCCATCTCCTTCTCCTTCTGTCTGAAGATTCTACGAAGGGGAGACAAATCAAACACGGTTCATCATAAAAAACCTGCAAAACTATTTACACACCTGGAATTTTGGGTGAAAATAAATAAACATAAATTTGTTTCACAGATATATCTGTATATCTACGGCCATCTGAGTTGCAGCTTGAATGCTAGAGAAATTTTTATTTGCACTGGGCCAGGAAAGTGCAGATTTAATGATGTTTTTGCTTGGAAAAGTATTACAAGAATTTTATTTTATTTTATAGAATTTTACAGAATGTGTGGTCATGGGTATTTAAAAAGTAGAGTCCAGTAGCGTCCCAGAGACTGCAGAATCAATGCCATGGAGCTTTAAAGCTGTTGTGGTAGCTTGTTATGGCCCAACAACTTTGTAGAGATGAAGAAGACACTCCATGTTGTGTTAATTTGTTACCCATCTGTACGAAAACTGCTTTCATCCTGTCTTTAATACTACTAATACTACAGATGTTAGTGCTGAAACAGACCGTTGGAAATGAATTGTGGCCTGGCTGGCATTCTGAGTAGATTAATTAGGATTACATTAATTTGCATTAGATTTTTTTGGATTCAGTCTTTCTGGCTGTAATGCACTTGAGCAAGGCCTAGTAGGGTTTTGTGTCAGTTTGGTTTGGATTAGTTAGGCTGGCTTGCATAATTTGAGCTGTGTAAGGTTTGCCCTGGATTAGATACTTTAGATTTGTGTTATGGTTGGGTTTAGTGGAGTTTTAACGGTGTTTTGAATCGCTTTTATGCAGCAGAGAAGAGTATAGAGATGAGGGCTCGCAGCTGTGTGTTACTCTTGTTTTGCTCAGTCTGTGACAAAGCTTGGTATTTAGTCTAATATCCTGTTTGAGGAAGACATTTGTGTGTGTGTGTGCGGGTACGTGCGTGTGCGCATGTGTGTGCGACTGTGTAAAGTATTCACAGTGCTGTGTGTTTTTCACTATGAGAATAACAAGCTTGCTGTCATTGTCAGAACCGTTTTATGTCATTTTCCTCTGTTTCCTCTGGCCAACACACACACACACACTCACGCACACAGTACACACATGCACACATAGACCCACTTTGGGATAGCTTCATAAAGAAAAGACACTCGTGGCAATTAGAGTGAGCGAGAGTAGCTAGAAAGGAGGGTGAGGCACGGAGGATTGCGGGTTTGTTAGATGTATGCCTGGGTGTCTGTGTGTGTGTGTGTGTGTGTGTGTGTGTGTGTGTGTGTGTTCATGGTCCTTGATTGACTGAGTAGGAATTGAGCAATAGGTGGTTCATTATAGTTGGGTATTAGTGCAGCAGACCTAAACTTTGCCATTAACTTCCACTGCACTAAGATACAGTATGGCACTTGGACCGACATGCATACAGACGCACAAATAAACACACTTTACTGTAATTCGCTATTTTACAGCCAAACGTAGAATTTACACACATGCTAACACCCCTCCCACAACCACACACACACACACTCAGTCAATCCTTCATTAACTAGTTTACTCCTAATTCACTACCTTGCAAGTTAGGGAAATCCAATTACCAGTGTAGAATGACTGAGAAAGTAGGACTGGGAAAAATCATTTACCCAAAAATATGCTTCATAAATTAACCGTCAGCTTTCATCAAATTACACTGTCAACAGCATTTTCACTGTGAACCACAGGCACACTCACACATGCACACAGGCACACACTTCAACTGACACATTCTTCCCATCCAGATCTCATCTATTACATTAGGGCTGGCATTTTGGAGCTAAACGAACCGTTAAATGGGAATTATATTCTGCCACCAGTGACACCCCTAATTTGGAACTTGGGCAGTAATTGTCGTAATTGTCTGACCCCTTCCTCAACTCTTTCACATATTCTGTCCTTTTATAATTTTTTTTATCATCTCTCTTTAACTCAAACACATCCTGCAAACACACACACACACACACAGCTTGTGTCTGTTCAACATTCGCTCATTCACAAAATGGGTAGATAAAATAATGGGAGACCTTGATGCTGATGCAGGCAGCAACACACACACACACACACACACACACAAAGAGACAACTTAAAGAGACGCACACACTGTTTCTCTTCTTCTTCCATCTCACCACTTTCTCTCCCCACTGCTCCCCATCATCTTTTGCATCCACATTTATCAATTTCCATCAATCTATTCCGTCCTCTTGCTCCACACTTACCTCCTCTACTTTTGTTCTCACTCTCATCCCATTTTAAGTCTCCATTTTTGCCCTTCTTCGATTCTTCACCTCCAATTTCACCTCACAGTTATTTTCCTTCCTTTTTAAATCTTTTTTTCCCCTAACCCATCTCTCTGCCCCTGTCTTCCCACTCACTCTGTTGAACACTGTTTCCATTAGTGTTGGATACACAGCTTTTAGAGGAGAATTAGCACCCTTCACTAATGATTTAGCATCATTCCTTTCAGCGTAAACAAGCTGTAAACAACCAATGGCACAAGGTTTGCACAAACAAGCCCTTGTGCAGATGCAGACATAGATAAAAACACACGTCTATCATTCTCTGACACACACACTCCCAGCCAGAGAGGAATTTGGTTGAAGCTTATGATACATGTAAAGCTTGTTAGTGTTGTAAATCATCAGAGGACAGTTGCCCTGAAAGGTCAAGAACATCCAATGTAAAAACACAAAGCAATTTTCTCTCTTCTTTCAGTTCTCTTGTCACTGTTGCTCCCTCTCTTTTGGAAATGTATATTATGTTTGTTATGTACTTCAACTCCTTGTCTCATCTGTCTGGCTGAACATCGTAGAATCAGTGTTCTGCACCTGACCTTAACCCACGCGTAAAGGTTGTACTAGTAACCACTTGAAATGGCCCATTACAACTCTCAACAAGTCCTCTTCTTGGTATATACAGTTTTTACAGGCCTAAAGTAAAAAACTAGAAGTTACACACAGTTTATATAAAAAAGTACATTACACCTTGGGTTTAGACCTCTGATTGGAGCAACCCTATTGCAACAAAAGTCCAATACCAATGTTTTCAATTGAACTTTTACTCACAGAGCTTTTGTTAATTAATGTTGTTGATCTCTTTATTTCTCCAACTTGCCATTAGCAATTGATAGAATCATTTATAGCATCCAGGCTAATGAAGAGAGAAATGCTTCCATCAAATAAATGAGCTCATTAATCCAGTGAATTGCTCTTTTATGTGTCTAATATGTGCACAGTTCAGAGGCAACACAGATCCACAGATCTGCTTATATGAAGAAGCTTTGGCTAAATCACTGACCAAAAGAACATGAGCCCGTCATTACTATTATCTTTACAAAGTTATTCCTGTTTACTATTTTGCACTTGGTGCACTGGGGCCTGCAACATAAGTCTGTTACCCAGGTTTTGCATGAAACAAAAAAAGTGCAGTAAGTAAAATGTAACTAATTGACTGTGTGTAGCATTACTGATTCAAACTATTTTTGTCTAATCTAATTGTGTCATCCAATCATGTAACTGTTGATGTACAAGTCTCAGATGAAGAGTAACACAGCTACCAAAATTAAGAGCAAATGTTTATGTTTTGAGATGATAACCTGACCACCCTAAAATGAGATTGCTGATATCCATTATTTTTCTCTCTGTTACTGAAAGCTTTCACTTGCTGTCAGCAAAATTACATCCAATTAATCTGGGGTGATGTCATAAAGTCACAATTTTCAATGTAATAGTTTTCTAGTCATGTCAAATGTTA
This sequence comes from Nannoperca obscura, assembly GCA_036024295.1. Classification (NCBI taxonomy): domain Eukaryota; kingdom Metazoa; phylum Chordata; class Actinopteri; order Centrarchiformes; family Percichthyidae; genus Nannoperca; species Nannoperca obscura. The sequence goes on from JAVQJL010051950.1 coordinate 5,664, forward strand.
TTATGTTGCCAGTAAAAATGCTATCATTATAAAGTGCTATTATTTCAGGATTTTATCACATAATGGAGTTTTGTTATGTTAGCATATTTATTGGCTGTTAAAATGTTACAGGCCACTATAAATGAAGTAAAAGTAGGTGGTAAGGCAGCTTTATATAGTAGTATAGATAGATGGAAAGAGTGAGGAGAATAAAATGGAGAAAGCTAAAGAGAGGGAGAAATTGAAACTCCTGTTTTCTTGTTACATCAGGCTGTTAACACACTTCAGCCATGTCGATCAAAAGAACTGTGCTGTGGCCAACAATAGACTACTGATCCTGATATCAGGGTCTGATAAGCACGTTCTTTGTAATACTCAGTGAAAACGTTTGGACTTGGACAAGTGATTAACTGGCGGACCATAGAGGTGAGAACATCACTAAAAGTGGCACTTCTAAACAAATTGTTATTTGACTTTATGAAGTGTTTCTCAGCATTGTTTTAGTGAATATGTACTGGTGACAGGTTGTGTTTTTTTGATATTTTCTATTTTGTCAAAGTTTTAAATTAAACCGAACACACTACCATGTCTCAATGTTTTGTAAATGGGTTTACTCTGGAATATTACTTCTCATGAAGTCTGATATCAAGGAGCCCCACCCATAACAACTGCGAATGGAAACACAGGTTAGAAATTGGCTTTTAGTTTGAAAAAGGATATGCTAGCCAAAGCAGGAGAGCGTGATGTACACAGGAGTAGAGGAAATAAAACAAGGGTGGCTAGAGATGAGTGTGATTCAGGATAATGAGGCTGTGTGTATGCGTGGCATTGTTACAGTCCATTCCTTGGGAACTTCTGGTCTCAATTATTGCCTCGCAAGCCAGCCCCCATAATATTCCACACACGCACATACTCGCAGGTCTAGCATTACACCCTAATGACTTGATTCTGCAGCAATGGTTAACCACTTGTTTATTTTTTTTGTCTCTCATTTGTGGTTTTTGATGTTCATCATTAAACTACAAATGCAGCAGCGGCAGACAATTTTCTCTCAGTCTTCTCTCTCGCGTTTGCTCTTAAGCTCTGCAAAAATAACAGGTACCAGTAATGATGCACTTCTGTGAAATGTGAACAAGGCTAGCCGACATCCAACTGAAGAACAAAAGGCTGTCCCTAATTAAGTTTGATTGGAAAACATGCAATTCTTAACTAATCTGCGAAGAGTGCTGCTGACTTCTTTGCTGTGTGGCCTTTATGTCAACTCACACGCTTTACCTTGTTTGTACTTTTTTTGTTTTCTATACTTATTTTACTGCTGATGGAAAGAAAAAAAAGAAAATATGCTGACCAGGGACCTTGTCGCTGGCGTTTTGGATCATGTCTTTATTAATTTTAATATCTTTTTTTATTTCATGTATTATCCCTTTTTATTAGCCTATTGTGCCCACACCATACCCGATTGTGCCACGTCTTTCATTACGCGAGTAATGTTCTGGTTACAGTGTCATTAATTTGTGAAAGCACTTGAGGCAAGAAGCAAGTCAGGGGCCGAGAGAACAAGAGCTAATATATCGAAAGACAAGAGAAAGGAGAACTATCATCAGTGTCCTCGGGCGTCTCTCTCGCTCTTCCCATCACCCCTGTGTCCACCGCTCCTTTTGCCTTCCTTTTCTTACCCCCTGTAGACAAGATGCTAATTAACGTTAAATTATCCTCTCTATCTTTCCCTGCTTTAAATGCACTGATGAGAATCTGCCTCCCTTCAATGTTGGAGGCAGCTTTTTGGCCCCCGCCCATTACGTGCAGGGGCAGAGGAGCTGAGGGTGTTCAGTCAGTTGATAAGAGGCACTCGAGGCTGACGTGTAAAGCTAAGCTTTATATAGAACAGCAAATTAACAGCTGAAATTAGCCTGGAACCTTTCTACAGCCATTCCGATAGCTTAGAACAGGAGACACTTGAAGACAACTGTGGTGGTGGTAGTAGAAGTTTTGCTAATGCTAAGTGTGTGTGTGTGTGTGTGTGTTGGTGGAGGGAGCCACTGAGTTTTGTGTGTTTTTAGTGAGAGAGACTGTACAAGAAATAGAGTAACAAAGTGTGATCCGTCACAGAGAAGCCCGTATCATTTACATCCCATAATGTGTGCTCTCTGGTAGCTGTTGCCTCGGTAATGCGTCGTTGCCCAGGATAATGCTGTCATATGTTGTGTTGACAGAGTCATGTGTCATATCCCCGCACCATGTCTCTCTACCTGAGTGCAAAACTTACAGCTCATAGCCACACAGGTGCTGGTGTCAAAGGAAAAGAGTATAACACTTAACAGTACATTAACTTGGAGAAATAAGGTGTTTGCAAGGGCAGCCTCTCTCTCTCTTTTCCCTTTCATTTCCTTGGTTGCGCTTCTTCTTCCTTCATATTTCTTTTTTCTCTCTTTCTCATCGTGCTTGTCATTTTTTTCTCCCACACTGTCTTTGTCACACAAACCCACAAAGGTCCTGAGGGTGGTAGAGTTACGGCAAGTGTGTGTAATTAACTAGTGTGTAACTGTGTATCTGTCTGATGTTTGTCTGTGTGGTTGGAGGGTGTGTGGTGTAAATTTTATAAAGACAACAGAAGCTGCAAGTGAAGCTTTTGGGGTGGGTGTATCTGTGTAATTTTAAAGCCTCCAGGTCTCTCTCAGTACTTGTGTGTGTTAACACGTGTGTGAGTGTGTGTGTGTGTGTGTGTGTGTGTGTGTGTGTGTGTGTGTGTGTGTGTGTGTGTGTGCTTACTGGCATTGCCATAGAGTGAGCTGTCCATGCCTGCTGGCCACTGTGTGTAGCGTTCCCCCAGCATATCAAATACTCTCCACTCCTGGTCTGCCTAGTGTTAGGCAGATTGAATAAATTCTGTTTTAACATATGCAAAGACACAAAAGTAGCCATGATGGCCATTTGTTTGAAACCCGTGAATTAATTAATAAAACCTTTATTTTAGTGCAAGCAGGGTCACAGATCAAGGAAATATTGTTGCTAATCCCTTTTAGAGCAGAGTAAAATAAATTGTAACTAAACAGATTGTGAACACATCACTACCAGTGTTTCCACATCTGGGACACGGAGCTGGAAGGATTAGTTTTCCAGTCATACAAGAATCTTTTTAACCTCGAAATAATGTCAGTTGTTCTAAGAATGGTGTTGTGCTTTCCTTAAAATTAGTTTACACATTATATATATATTTTATATGTTTCACTGGAGAGGAATCTGTCTGATGTTCCTGCAGCTCCTGGAAGCTGAAATTAGTGTTCTGTTTCTGCACACAGCCAAAGATCAAATAGTTTGGGTTGCTCTCGGTCATGTTTTGCTAGAGGTAAACTGGTTCACACTAAAAGTCGTCTTTTGAAGTTCTCATTTGCTATATATTTGTATGTAATGCAGAAGAATAACAAGCACAAACCTTTAGGTGAATGCCTTCTTTGGTGTGCAGGCTCAATGATTGTCACAGTCCAACCTCTTTTAGGTTGGTGGTGTAGGTGCATATTATTAGAGCTACAAATCAAACACTGTCAATAAAAATGGAGCACTTTTAAGGAAAAGACAGGCAGTATATAGATGCACAGATACAGAAAGTCAGTATGTCAAATTAATAACAATAGCTATGGTTTGAAAAAGTCCCAAGCATCCAAGAAATTCCACATGCATATCTTGGGGGGATTTCAAATTAGTTTGCTGGTTTAGTAAGTGCTACTCCACTCCCTCCTCTGCTATGTGTCCAAATAATTATATATCTGTGTGTCGTCTGCTAAGCAATAGAGACATTATGGCATAGGATGATTTGACCGAGTGGAAGTGTATAAATAGAGAATAAAATTTGACCTAAAATTGAACCTTGTGGTACACCACAGTTGTGGAAGATGAGTAATTAACTATGGTGATCGAGTAGGTTCTTTCTAAAAGGTAAGCATAAAACCAACTAAGTGCAGTATCCTTGATGCCAACCGAGGTTTCAAGACTATAAGAAAAATTTAAATGGCATGATCTACTGTATCAAAAGCTGCGCTTAGGTCTAAAATAATTAAAATCGCGCTCTCACCTCTATCTGCTGCTAAAAGGATGTAATTTGTTACCTTAAGGAGTGTTGTTTTATGTGCTATGTAAAGCTCTAAAACCAAACTGAAATTTCTCAAAGATGTTATTATGACAGTTCTACAGTTGGGTAGAAATGGCAACAGAGTCCAGGACAGTATGACAGGTGTAGTTGAAAAGGAAGACCAGCACCTATGTGTTAAAATGTGGATTAAAGCAGTTAAAGAAGAAGCAGTTAAAACCTTAGAAAGTTTGCTAGCAGACATTGAGTTACCGGCCTATCATGATTAAGGGGTAATTGGGAAAAAAAACACAGTGAACAAGACTGCTTTGTGACTGCTATCCTTAGTCTCAAAGTTGTCAAGGCTGAGACCACTATACAGATCTAGGTCAAAGATGTGACCTAAATGTCTAAAATAAGAATTTTTTCATACTTAGATTTCAAATGGGAGAATAACTCAGCAAACTCCTGGATAAAAGCATTATTTGCTCTGGGTGGTCTGTAGATTATTAAAATGATCACTGGATCTTTGGAGTTTACCATTAAACAAAGGTGTTTAATGATGTAAAATGGGAGTGCAACAGTGGGTTGATGGAGATGTGTAAAATCGGGGGGGTTGCTTCAATATGTGTGCGTGGTGGAGATGGCAAGGGGGGCCTGGAGGGCTCCGTGTGTGGTTGATATGGCTAATTGCCCTGCATTCTGGATTGCTCTTTTAAAATGTCCATTCGCTCAATTAGCAGTTTGATTTGTCCTTTCAATTCAACAAGAAGGTCTTGTAAGTGGCAGATAAAAGCACTATCAGTAAAATCTTCTTAAGTTACTATGATAAACATGTTGCACAATTTACATTGCATTACTTTATATTAATTCAATTCAATTTTATTTATATAGCGCCATATCATAACAAAGTTATCTCAGGGCACTCAATCACATTGAGCCGGTCGAGACCAACTTCCACACACACAAAGACCCAACGTTCCCACCATGAGCAAGCACTAGGCGACAACGGCAAGGAAAAACTCCCTTTTAACAGGTAGAAACCTCGAGCAGAAC
>JAVQJL010051953.1:0-13788 GCA_036024295.1 Nannoperca obscura
TCAATAAATGAATGCCTATATTTATTGTTAATACTATGTTTGGTGCATTTAATGGCATATCAATTCATTTATTGACTCATTTATTCATTTATTGTTAATTATGGCAGTTTCGGTCCTCCCTATTAGTGCCTCTGATCTAGTAGTCACACATTTATGCCATCATGCTTGTCTTAATGAATGTGTCTAGGTAGGTTAAATTAAGTTACATAAGAAATGTTTTTTAAAAGAAGTTTTTGCTCTCATTCATCTGGTCCTCTGAGCTCCAGTAAAATTCACATTTGCACCTTTAATAAAAAATTATTTTAGGACCTCTGCTCTGCTGGCTTAATATGGGATTAGGGGTGTATGTCCTCATTTTGGTACCAAAGGTGTAATTTCCTTTCTTTGATTGTGTTTGTTAAGTGGAGCCCTGCCCAAGAAAACACCTGCGACACAGTTGCTCCAGGGAGAAGCCATTCCGGGCTACAACAGACTCTGAATAATAGCCTGATAAATAAATAATAGTCTCTTTGTCCTCATGGGAGCAAAGACATATGGCTTTAGGTATAATTTGTCCGCAGCGACTGTTAGACATGCTCAGAGGCTGTTCTGCTGTATCTTACAAACTTGATTATTTTAAAGCGTCTGAAAAACGGATTAATTGTAGTGGAACAACTACGAATGGATGAAGGTGATCTTTGATGCCAAACGTAGCTCGCATCTCAGATCCAAACAATGATTTCTCATAAGGCGCATAACAATTTGATCACTTTGTGTGTAAACACCACTCGGAAAACGCGCTAAATATCCCTACGGAGCGTTTCATTTGTCTCTGTTTACCTGTGCTGATGATTCAATTTCCATCTAAATTCAACTCATTTGTCAGGCTACTCTGGACTGTATAACATGGCCATTAATAGACTGTTAGTCATATTCACCTTATCTTGTCTTGTCTGTCGAGATTTGTATGTTAACGTCCGGCATCATATCAGCCTATAAATCACAAAGGAACAGCTGAACCTTTAACACTTTCTACACAGGAAGCCTGAGTAATTTGGTAACTTAACTGGCTAATGATTGGACTCCATTTACAGATTTTTGCTCATAATAATAACATTATAATAATACCAATATTCACCTTCATAACAGATGTGTTTCTCTAGATTGTGTCTTGCTCCAATGATCATCACTGAAAATGTAAAACACTGCTGATGTAAATACTTGAATGGCATCAGAATCAAGGCGTTAAATACAAAATTATGTCAGAGGTTCTTTAACAATAAAAAAAAAAAACGTATGTTAATATAATTTTCTTCATTTATATAGCAAATATCATGCTTTCCACAATAATAGTAGTATATCAAGAAGAATTAGGAAAAAAAGACCCCATACTAAAAAATGTCACAAGACTGACCACAAATCCTAACTACTCAACAAATAATGTTTTATTTCTATCCCTACTGCAAAAAACACTGCGTTCTCTTTGATTAATGATTAGCTCTAGCATCTTTTTAGGAGATGTACGTGTAAATAAAAATAGCCAATCATGTTTTTACCCAACCCCAGCCCCAACAACCTCCGCCAAGAGGTATGTTGCTCGAGAGGTGAGTGTAATTCACTCGCTACTCCTTGTAAAGATAAAGTGCTGTGAGCGCACAGAAATGACTTAAGACAACTCAGGTGAGCATTTCAACATTTGGAGCAACTCTCAAGATTTCCAGACCTGACTTTTGGTGGGACAGTCACAGGACGTGGTGAATTAATCAAATTGAAACTGTATAAGTGAGGGGCAAATGTTGGCAAATGTTCTCATTATTACATTTCCTATGATCAGATATGCTTTGGTATAATAATTGTATGTGAACCTTTAATAATGTGTCTTCTATGTACTTGGATAATTTGTGTCGTGAGGGACAGCTGGAGACTGCTAACAGAACAGACTGACCTGTGTTCTTATCCTTGGGTGATATTGCCATTGCAGACTTTCTATGATCTAGGCTTGCTTAGTGTATTACACCGTCTTTTCTTTACTTCATTTTCTTTTATATTTGCTTTGCTTAATTAAAATATTAACAATTTGTTGAATCATCATTTTTTTTGTGGGAAATATCTAAATTTCCACCACAGGGGGATAAAAATACGTTTTTCAAAGTGAGTGAGGAACGGTCCCTGCATCCCCAGTGGAAATTACGATCTTGATCATTACACGGCAATAACTCATTATTGATGTCAGTGAACTACGGCAAATCTATACTTTCTGCATAGCTGCAAGGGTGGCATATTTGTGTATACATAGATTTTTGTTAGGAAAAAACACAACAGGTAATTAAATACAGAAAGACATGACTGATCACACAAACACTGAGAAAAACATTATAGCACAAAGACACAAATATAAATATATATACACAAAAAATAATATATATATATATATATATATATATATAACAAATTTGTGAAGGTGGTTGTGTGTATGTGTTAGTCGTTTGTGAAGTATAGTTTTTCTGCTGCTCATGTCCGAGAGGTGAACTCAACTTTCGCGCATCTATACACCTACACTATACAAGTGTGCCGACTGCTTATTCGTGGAATACATCCCCAGTATGTGGAGGCCGTCTGCTGTGCTGCGGTGCCCATCACCAAGAGACACTCCAGCTGCAGGCTGCTGCTCTGTGCCCATTATGACTGCTGACCTCCCCCGCTGAAGGGAGAAAACTCTGCCAAAGCTTTGAAAGATAGTATCTGGGACAGCTTCAAAACACAACGTTTGCCAAATGTTTATGACTCTGGGCGGTTCAATCAAAAGTTAAAATGGTTTTGATTGCATAAAACTAGTTATTCTACAACTGTGCAAATCTGTGTTTATCTGATGTGATGAATATATCCTATTTGATAATCACAATCAGACGCATCTGAGGAATGCAGGTTCCATTATGAAACGGAAGATTCTTTTTTACACCAGTTCATAAAACCCTTTTTTTAACCATTCATTTTCACAATACATCTATTTGGTTATGTAACTGAAGCAGAGTCATAAAACAAAAAGGGATTAGTGAAGAGCATGCATAGTTGCATTATTACATTGGTTATGAAAATGGTCTCATGGGTCAACAAAAGTCAACTGAAATGAAGTTCATTATTATGAAATATTGGGTCATCATTTTACTTTTAGTTTACAGATTTTATTTTAAAAAAGTATTACTTGTTTATGATTTCATTTTCATTTATTTATTATTAGTTATTTCTCAGTAGTATTTTCAATTCAATTTAAATGAGCAACCTTAAGATGGACAGTTAAATAACACACTAACACAACAGCACTAAAATATTTCATTGTATCATATTTTTTGGTTCATACACAAGCATAACCTTTCAGTCGCTGATGCAATGTTTTCTGACACAATGTTTTACACGTTTTTATGTCATCTCGGAACAAATTATATTGTTTCTAGATTTATTTGAAATTCCTTCCATGCAGTGTGGCAACGCCTACATGAAGTACCAAGATAGGCCTTAAAAGGTCATGAGTGAAACAGTCTGACATTTTTAGAAATGCACTTGGATATCTTACTTAGAGACGGGGAGAGGAGTGATATGAATTTAGTCTCTTTGTTACAGGAACATTGTGGGGCAGGCTGTCAGAGTGCCTTTAATGCAGTGCACTCCCATTCCTTATGCTTTCCCAAATGCCAATCATCCCACAAAAAATACAACATTCGTGTGGATCTTCTATCAATGCAATTAATCTTCCCCTATATTTAAACATACTGTAGTTGCAATGGGTAGTTATTAGTTAAATACATATGACATTAGACGTTAAAAATGTTTTCACTGATGATAATCTGTTGTGCAAAATCCAATCCAATACCAAGGCTCCGTCTGAGTTGTCTGAGTGAAAAACAAAGAAACCAACCGATCAGCAGAGAGTCTCTGTTATTTGAAATCAATTAAAATGCCATATCTAATAGTAAACCCAGATTGAATGAAGACATGTTGAAACAAACATTCAGACCACCAACATGGGTCCAGCCCGTTCCATGGTGACTGGAAAGAAACATTTTTTAACCAGGCAGAGTAAAATCAGATTTTTATCAAGGCTAAGAGGAGTTTTTCAGTGTTCTGACAAATGTTGGACTGTTGAATTTCTCATAAGTGCATGATTGAGCTTATTAAAAGTTCTTTAATTTCTAAAACCTGCTCTTTGTAAAGCTGAACTGAGCTTTAAACTCTTGCTCTTGACAGAACCTGTAGGTTCATCAAACTGTAAATGCTTCTGTTCTAAAGCAACGGTGTCAACATTATTACAGAGTAAAAGGCTTGTGTCAGTACAGGCATGCAGTCGGTTCCATGTTGGCTTTGTCTTGTGAAGCTAACGGTGAATGACAGCAGCCTGCTTTAGTCTTGATGGTGTTTCTCCTCTCCTGCCGCCGCCCGTTTGATGGGGCTCAATTCAGTGAACTCTCCAGGCAAACAACAAAGCTTGCAGAGGGTGCAGTCTGAATGATGTAGCCATTCAGTTGATTGCCTCAATAGACGGCTGAACACAATTTTCAATCCTCACTCCTGCAGCACAAAATGAAACCATTATTGCCATTGTTAGCCTTTTGTCCGGAGCTAGAATCCAAAGGACAGAATGTGCTGATAGTGATTGTTATGTCTACCGCCCTTTTCACATGACCTAACCCTCATTTAAGTAATAACTTGAAATTAAGATGAAAGTGGGAGCTGTTATAGTCTGCCGTGTGCTCTCTGAGTGGGAATCAGTGGTGACAGAGTCTAGGGGTGCTCATTTGTTAGGGAAGTAACTGTAATATACATACATTATTTGGATATGAACACGTGAACAGCATCTGAATTTCTGTTGTAATATTATTCTTTTCATTCCTGATTGAAAAGCATCAGCATGCCAGTTTTTGAGGCAAATTGTCAAAGACATCATACACATATACTTGAATTAGCTGAACCTTTCAAGTGATAGCAAAAGACTCCTTTTTCAGTGTCAAGTTATCCAGATATTGTCTCTATGCGTTTCCACCGCAGGAACAACTCCCCAGGGACCAGGACCTTTTTTGTAGGAGCTTTAGGTCTAAATTTAGTTATCAAGGAGATTATTTTACCCATAGATGTATTATAAGAACTGGATAAGGTGAATTTTTGATCCAGACAGGTTTTATATTTGTAAAACTTTCCTCACACAGAGTAAAGGGATTTTTAGAAATATGTCACGTCATCAGTCCATGGGCCAAGAGGGAACAAGCGGGCGTGGGCACTAATGCAAATATTCAGTGGGCAACATACCCTTGAAGTAAACCTGGAAGCTAGAAACTTTTTGGGTGTATGCACTGGGCGAGTAATTCCTATTTGACTGAATAGATGACATCTTTGGGTCCGGTATCCAGTTCTTATAATACCTTCATGATTTTACCCCTCAAAAAAAAGACGGGGGGGGGGGGGTGTACAACTTCCCAAAAGCACAGGAATTTGGGGGTGGAGCTTGCAGCATCGGACATTTTTGTTTGGTTGAGTGCTCAAACATTTTATTTCCAGAAGAAAGTTCCAACGACAAAGTCCACGCCTTATTGAGCATATCTGAGCTCCTCCATGCTCACTGTATTTGCGGTGTTGTACAAATAATGATTCAGATCCATCGCTTTATACGGCGTTATAGTAGTTGTGTAGTATGATCCGTAAAAACCGCTGTTTTCATACGTCAGTGGACTATTGCCTAATCTTCACGGGTCCAGAAACACAGACAACAATCGGCGGAACCTTTTAGTTCCTGAAATAGTAGTTCCTAGGACTAAAAGTTCGGGGTACTTTCGGTGGAAACACGGCTATTTATGATTGCAGTGCAAACAATACTATTTAGCGATATAACTATGAATTATGTCTATATATGCAGTGCCAATAGAGGAAGTATTGTGTTTTCTAAATAAAGAGATGGATGGTGGGGTGATGGATTTGTGTGTAGCGTGCAGGAGACTAAAATATGTGCCCGGTCACAGACCTGCAGGTAATGTCAGCCTTTATATTAACATTCACCAATATTCTCATACTTTAACAAACACAAATTGCTTTAAACACAAAAAGATTTATGCAATGCAGTGGCATAATTGAATGAGCAGAAATTAATTCAACTAGCATAGCTCATGTTTGAACGACGGGTGATTATCTCTGGTGCTATTTTAATAACCAGATAATTAAAGCCTTCTATGGCGTTCACAAATTAGTGGGGCATTGTTGGTGTTCTTCTTTCTTGTTCATTTACAAAACAATACAGAGTATTTATCTTTGTTCACCTGAAAGTCAGAGTACCAAACTAACTAATCAAATTTAAGAGGGATGCTGTTGTGTTACAATATCTTATAGAAACACAATGGTATCCTCCGCATACAATGCAATATGAAGCTCCAGGTCCCCTGTCTAAATACCACAAATTGAAGGGTGTGATCGTATTGCTGTTGCATACGCTTTCATGGCTCATACAAACAGTAAAGGTGGAACTGGTTAGCCTCGTCTTGAAAGAGCTTAAACGGTTGTGAAATCAAATTATTTGGAGATACTGCAGATGTATTAAAAACAATTTTAAGCCATTTAGAAAAGTAGTCACCAAAACGCAAACTGCTTAAGCACCAGTAGTAAGTAAATAAGTGATTAAGCTTAAATAAGTAAAGCTTTATTTATATAGCACATTTTCAAAACACAGTTACAAAGGGCTTCACACACATACAAAAAATCTAAATGAATAAATAACGAATGAATAAGTAATGAAGCTTACTATAGACAGTGATATATATATATATATATATATATTGTTGTTAGATCATTTTTTGTAAATCTAGGATAAAACCAGTTGGTTGTCCAACCTCTGGAATATACAGATGTAGACACTGCACATGTTGCAGTGACATGGATTATTACCTGTAACTCCAATAAAGTTAACTGCATGCTGCCATGTTGGTGTGGACTGGCATATAAGGTTACAGTTACATTTACAGTTAGTTCAGTTAAAGGTTAGGTTTTTTTTTTTTAAGCATTAAAGCAATGCTTTGAAAGGTTGAAAGCAGTAAAATCAACATCAACAGGTATGTGGAGCACACAAATGCTTTAGAGTTCATTGTAAACCTCTCTCTCTCTCTCTCTCTGCAGTCCACCTGCAAAGACAAAATATTCAAACTGCTAAAGGACCTTGAGGATACATTTAGAATATGACTTATACTCATATGTCAAGTCGTGACTGTCCTCTTGGAGTTTGCCATCAATCTTAATCATTTCAGAGAGAGGAGGGATCATGTTAGGACATTAAAACGCACAGGATTGAAATAGGGTAGGAAATGTAACTAATGGTACAACACTACATAGCTGTTGTTGGCTGTCTGGCTAAGTGCTGTTTGTCATCAGCTGTGGATTTGTAACACATAAAGCAGGTATTAGTTATAAGGCCCTAACCTATTGCTTTTTTTTATTTTTTTTAGATTATTATTATTCTGGTGGTGCCCCTATCTGGCACCTCCACGGGAGTGGCTGTAGTTACCCCTAGGGTAGCCATAGCACTGGTTTAAATGTGGTTTCAATGTGTAAATAGTATACTTTATATATTGAAAAATGAATTGACATTAATTAATCACACCGCTTATTAGACTAAAAAACATAAAACCAACACAGGTGATCTGAGTTGGCCAATGGATGCGGCACACATTGAACTTTTGACATTACTTCCACTTCCTGTTAACCAGATTGGAACTTTTTGGCAACTTAGCATTAGCTAAGGAGTGGGTGTATGTGTGTAATAGATCTAATAGTCTATCTAATAGATGTAATAGTCTTTTTTTTAACTCCGTAAACGTCCACGTGGAGACTCCTGAAAACAAGAACCCGCAGACACCATACTTATAGTCACCGACCAGGACCAAGAAAAGCTGGAGGAGGATGCCCACACCGAGGATGCTACCACATGCTGTATATAAGCATTCGTCCCCAAGAAGGCCCAAGATGGCCAGTTCTTCAAAAATAGAAGAGGTTATAACAAAAACTGCTAGAATCAATATGCATGGCAAGATGGCGGCATGTCCAAACACACCGAATTCTGCTTTGCTCGTCAGCACAGATTTTATTTGGAGCCAGCATTTACCAACAATGAGTAACAAAATTGCATTTCAGCATTTCTGAAAGTGTGGGGAAACATTTTTGCTATTGAGACATGGAGTGAGTTAACACAAACAGACAAGCAGCTCAAATAAAGTAAACATGCTTGACAAGGGAAAATCCCGTGTTGGTTATGGAGAACTGAAAGTACATGTCGTCCTTGGTTGAATGCCTTCGCTATACACTTTGCTGGGGGACTGCACAGTGCACAAGGGTAATGTTCGCAAGGTTCTGCGTGTCATTGAGCCAGCTACATCCATGAATTGCCAAATACATTCACCATGACATGCAAAATTTGATATTTATGGCAATGGCTGTTATGATCCGAAAATAAATAAGTAATGATGTAAGGTATGCAGAGTTATTTTGTAAGATGTTAGTTGGAAAGGGAACAGATTTCAGTGATATATTTTGTAGCCAGCGTCTTCTCAGAGAAAGTGCATGAAGAACTTTTGCATTTCACCCCAGCAAATTGGTTAGAACAATGACTTCAAGCATTTACACCAACTTGTTACATTGAGCCATCAAATTCATTAATTAAAACATGTAATTAAGACCCCCTATACAAAAACATAACCAATATATTAAAACACGTAAAGCATAGTGTGCATCCTTTTCCTGCTTATAACTCACTACAATACCACCCCAGAAACTGACACAGGAGATTACAATACCTCCACACCCCTACAATAATTTCCATGTGGTATCTCCCGGAACCTTTAAATGGACGCTCCGATATCCCCGAAGAGGAGAGACAGAGGCGAGTGACCTAAACACACAATACACATACCACTGCACACTTGAACAGTGAACTGTAAACTTAAATCATAGATTTGGCCCAGGTTATACCCCTTTAGCATATCATGCTAAGACAGCTACCCTATCTGTGTGTTGTGTATTTATTTCCTTTACCAGAACAGTATACACTCTGCTACCAATACTAGTGATAAAGAGGACTCTCCCAAACACAAAAACATAGATTTTCTAATCAATTCATCATTTCTATACTATAAATACACAGCATTTGCTTTAACAAATCCTTGTCCTTGATCTCCTGCTGCTGTAGCTGCATATTACCTTAATGTTCATATTTCCATTCACTCTCTGGGGCTATTACTTATGCAATTAGCCCTTCATGTCTGTAATTATATTTAAGTATCGGTCTGTGTGCACTGTAGACTTCAGACACAGAAAACAAGAGTTTAGGGGGTCAGGGCAGAGATGTCTAGATAATGTGCCCTTGGTATGTTCCTCCTCCTGATAGCCAACGTCTGCCTGGAGAATACCTTTATTTACCGAGAGCCAGTCCGAGCTGAGCCATGCTAAACAACACAGCACCCAGGACCCCATTACTGCCACTGCCTCTGACCGGTGATCCGCAGCACTCTTTTGTTCACATCACATTTACGCTGAATTGCTTGGTGCAGGGCAATATCCAACAACCTCCCCCCTCCACACCACACACTTCCTCCTGCTTTATGTCTTTTCTTTTTCCAAACACATTTTATCCACCACTTGAAGCGACCGACAACTACTCAGACAACCTATCTCGTATGAAAGGACAGCAAAAGCACCATATTTTAATCCTGTTTTAATGGTGTTATGATGCTCAGCAATTTCAATGCATTATCATATTTTGGAGACTTAACAGGTAGCATCATTTTACTCTAAGTGTTTTGCAAAAAAAAATCCAAGGACATCTGGGATTTTAGGACAATTATGTACTGAATAAAATGTTTTCAGACACACTTGAGGTATTAAGAGATGTATTACCATTATTATTTCATAAAGGAAGCATGGCATAATCCACAGTTAAACTGCTTTTGTCAAAACAAATATGAATGCAGGCTTAGAATGATAGCTCTGACAAATACATCTCTGCACAAGAAACAGATTGTTTTAAAGGAATTCATTTATTTATTTATTGAGGCTGTAGCAAATTAAAAAAGAAACCGGTTATTAATCATATTTTGTTGCGCAAATGATAAAATAATGTCATTTATGGTTAAATAACAACATAACACATAATGAGGGCTAGGCAAGAGCTAGGCACAGCAGCATTTCTCATATTTTATATTGACACGGCCAAGCAGCTAATGCATCCTCTGTGCTGGCTTGTGCCGGTGTTGTGCAGCTTGGAGAGGTTAAATAGAAGAAATGAGCACATTAACATCAAGTGGAAGAGATAAAAATAACAGTTTAGTTTACCTGATCTCAGTACTGCCGTGTCTGTCTTCAACCTATTTCGAAATAGTGGAGGATACAGTTCTTTAGACAGCAAGTCAGTTGGGAATTGCATAGAGTGGAGTTATTTTGGGTTGTGACATGTTGGCTGTTTCCCCAACAGCAAGCTGCAGATTTCTTACTTTTTTTATTCTTCTTTAACCATCCCTACCTTAAAACATTTCAAACTCCTTATGCACATATGACTTATGTGCATAACTACATTGAATTGTATTGGATTCTGAAATATTGCCAAATGCAATACTGTGCCTCAACACATCCTGTGTATACACTGATGGAGGACTGAAGCTGCTGCTACTCTGTGTGCTCTTCCTTGCAGAAAAGAAACTGCTCAAGGCCCATTTACTAGATTTGACATATTATAATAATGCTGTGTAGCCTGTAGTGATGCTGTTATTAGTGCACTGCAGAGTGCATCCTGTCCTGTTAAGCTCTGCTGTTCTGACATCTGACAAATGATGTGTCACCACAGATGAGTGGCAGGGTGTTTAGATATAAACCCTGTGATGATGACATCAATGACTATGTTTACATGCACACTAATTTGACACCATTATTCCAAATATGACAATAAATCAAATTTGATACGGGTCATGTAAACAGCATATTCAGTTTGGATATTCTGAATTATGCATTTTCCCGTTAAGGGATCCCACGTGTGGGATTGTTACGTGCCAGGTCACTTCCTGGGTTTGTGTTGTGTTTTTTGGTCTAGGTGAGTGGGGGATCCCTGTACGTATCACTCACGTAGCGAGTTGTGTTAGAAACACTAGCTTAGTCGTTGCCGCCCGTGTAACGTTTTTAACCCTGTTTATAGGTAGGAGACTAGGGATTTTCTGTTTACTTTTGTTGATAGGGGGTCCTAGTCAGCCCGTTTTGTTTTGTTCATTTCATTTACTTTGGCGCAACGTTCATTTCCTACTTCCTCACCATTATACTTTTGTTTTATGTTGTTGCACAATAAATACCACATGTACCCTCTATACAGCCGCAGTGTGTGTGTGTGTGTGTGTGTGTGTGTGTGTGTGTGTGTGTGTGTGTGTGTGTGTGTGTGATAATTGGTTGGCTGTATTAGTGTTGTCGTCCTAAGTACCCTAGACCAAACTGGGACGTAACAGGGATGTACAGGTATTATTCAGGTTTTAGGGGCATTCTTTGGTCATGTATACAGCTCATTCAGAATACCCGTCTCAGTTGGGGGTTTTTACTGCAGTTTGCAAGACATGGCCTCTAGCCTGTTTGGGGCCAAAACTAGCCAAACACAGAAATCTTGCAAAAACTGTTGCAAGATTGGGCTTTAGATTCATGCATAAAAAACAGGCCCACATTTCTGGTTGGAAGTAGAAACACCTGCTTTTAAACATGACGAAAGACTTGGATATCAACAGGTTTTTGACGTGTGCGAATATTGCACCACCGATCTTTTCAGGGAGGTGGCTGAACGGATGAAAGAGTGAGGGCTGCTGGTGGAAACCTAGGAAAAATCCTATTTTGACACAACGATGCAAAATTGCTCAATCGGCTCCAGCTGTGAGGTGATAAACGATGACGATGTTAGGTCACTGACTCCAGTCAAACACAGCCAGAGTATGCACGGCTTAATGCCATGTAAACAGTTTGCTAGGAATATATTGTTTTTTTTCGGAATAAGAGCAACATAGTCAGTATCTCTGGGTCATGTGGACACCATGCATGTCGTCGTTGTTGCATGGCCTTCTCCATTTCAACAGTGGCTGATAGATAAACATTTAATCATTCTGCTTCTCAGAATATTACATCAGCATTACATCTAATACTTTTTATAATTTAACATGTCCAAGACAAAATTTGTGCGCAAATTGTTGTTTTCAGTCATCACTATCGCAGAGGCATTTTAGAGTTTATCCTAAAGGACTTGGGACTTGACTTTGCAAGAGTCGAGACTGGTTTTGGGCTCCTTTTGATTGACTTTGATTGACTTTGAAAAAATAAAATTAAAATTAAATTAATTTATAATTAAAACAGTTATTTGCATTTGTGCAAATGTTTTTAATATTCTCATTTGGGCACTGTAACCCCCGGGAATACAGATAACTCAATTTAACCCTGTGCTAACCCTGTGGAGAAGACACTGGGTCAAGACAATGGGCCACTGGGTCAATATAACCCGGCAAGGTAGCACAAGGGTTAAATAGTCAGAACTGTAAATGTAATTCATCATTAACATACTACAATACTTTATGTATGCAAGTTTATGTGCGAATACAGTTAAGACATAAAAGTATGCGTATATTTGACGATATCTCCGCCATATCTGTTCATTGTGAGACATAAATGGGCAGATTGTGAAAAGATATCCCCCCTGGGATATTAAAAACTTATCTAAAAGTCTCAATGTTAATATATATTCAACTATATGCAGATGATTCTAGAGTGTGGCTGTCATCCTGCTAGCCTGGGAAGCAGAAGAATCTGCAAGCTCACGTTTAATTTGTTCCGTGTCTGGTCAACAACAACCAAACAAAGATGTGATTGCTGATTCTTCCGACAGGATTTGCTTTGCGCCACGTCACAGGTTTCATTGCTCGGGTTGGTTGTACATCAATCCAATCGTGTCTGCGCCTGTTGGTAACTCCCCATGGATATTGAAAATGCACTGAGAGGATCTGGACTATTTCGCATTTGCAAATTGGTCTGGAGGTGCCAGGTTATCATCTTGCATTATCATTACATGGAACCACAGAGGAAAATCTAACTCTGCTTACTGACAGCAGGTCATGCTGCACTGAAACTGATGTGATTATTTATGTTCTCTGGAGGCATCATGAGCTCACAAAGAAACAACTGATTATGAACATTAGTCCGATGTAACTGATCTGTCATAAGTAATTATAAGCATGTAAAAAAAAAAAAAATGCTTAGAAGATTGCTTTCTTTACAGTTCATGACTCGCAGATGGATTTAATAGTAGTTTATCTTTGAGCTCATGCTTAAATCTTATATAAAATCTTGCGGTTGTCACACCACAAACAGAATAATTCTGGTTGTTTGGTCTGGAACACAGTGTGGTTGAATAATTTCACAGCAGCCCGAAACAAGGCAAGGCAAGTTTATTTATATAGCACCTTTCATACACGGATGCAATTCAAAGTGCTGTACAGAGAAAAGGAGGAAAAAAAAAAAGCAATAGTTAGAACTATATAATCATAATTCAAACAAAAGGAAATGAATATACATAAAAAGGCAGTTTTAAAATATAAAAAAAAGATAAAATGTATTAAAAGGATAAAAAGAAAGCAATAGTTAAAACTAATGATAAATTAAAAACATAAAAAGCAGTTTTAAAAGATAAAATGTAGAATTTAAAAGCTACAGTGCAGAAAATTAGCTTCCTGAATTAAAGGCCGTAGTAAACAGTAATGTTTTCAGCCCTGATTTAAA
>JAVQJL010051954.1:0-33898 GCA_036024295.1 Nannoperca obscura
CCCCCCCCCCCCCCCCCCCCCCCCCCCCCCCCCCCCCCCCCCCCCCCCCCCCCCCCCCCCCCCCCCCCCCCCGATGTACCCACACTACTTCTGATGACTGCATCGTATTCCTCTAGTACAAACCCACCCCTGGCATTTTTCCCCCCTCTGAAAACTCCTCCACCTTTTTGAAAGGAGGAGGAGTGTGTGGGAAGTTGAGCAAGGGGAGGGAGGAAGTTGAACAAAAAGATGACAAAGGTGAATTAAAGATGGAGAATAAAAGTAGAGGACATTCTGCTGTGACACTTCCCTCGTCTGGAAGAAGAGCAAATCTGTGGTTGTTATGTGAACTGATTCCTAGCTACAGGCTTAATGAAGCTAATTAAAATCACTGTATGTTCAGATTTTTATTTTGTTGTGTGGGAGAATTATGTTACTGCCATAATACTAAATCACTGGCCAAATAAAAGTATCTAGCTTTATTGGAAAAATGAACGCTGATTTGAATAGACTGATTTGCTGTTCTCTCCCTCAGCTTATGAGCTACAGGAGTGCCCGGATCCGGAGCCTTTCCGCTACGGAGTGGTTGTGGGTGCTGGCTACAATGTGGGCCAGTCTATTTCCTTTGAGTGTCTGCCTGGGTATCAGCTAATGGGACATTCCATCCTAACCTGTGAGCACGGCACCACGCGCAACTGGGATCACACTTTCCCTCGCTGCGAAGGTAAGGGATGTGAGATTTGTCTTATCAATACCCAAATAATAGGCAAATTTAAAACATTTATTAATCTGAACACTTAATAATCTTCCAAACAAGTGGCGAATATCCTGCCGCTTGAACATAAAAGCAAAGTAATAACATGGTAACTTCCTGTTTAAAATGTATTGAGCTATTACAGCATTAGTGCGAAGTGCAGTTATGGAGAGTTATCATCCCCCATTAATGAAGCAAATTATTCTTCAATGAAAATCAACAATGTGCTAAAGAGCAATGGAGACAAATAAAAGATGAATGAAACAGAGGTTAAATTGAAAAGTAATGCATGCTCTTTCTTTTGCCTCGTCCTTGACCCACATTCTCACGCTCTGGCTGTCGATTATTCAATAGGGCAGGCAAAATTACAGAGGGAGGTGATGGCCATGACACTGGAACTTTGAATGGGTGTGCAGGGAGATAAATGTGAGTAAGAGCAGGAGCAACAGAGTGAAAAGGCAGAGGGAACAGGAGATAGTTTATTCTCTCAGCTATATTCTTTTGCATGTGCCTTTTCAATATTCACAAGTGCAAAGCTGAAAGATTATTATACAAGAAAAATATCCCTGTGTGTGCATAAAATACATTCATATAATTTGAATCAGCTCATGTCTTGTGCCAATATACAGCATTTGATATATTTTAATTCATACCAGTCTATAGTGTGGATTTCAACCCATGAAAACAACTTTATGTTCCTTGACATGTTTTAGTGTATGTGAATACATATATACAGTAATATTTCCCAGTGAGTGTGTATGTGTGTGTACATCCATGTGTCTGATTTTGCATGAAATGTGCACATCCATTAAAATGTGTTTGTGTGCTTGTGTGTGCGTTGTGCGGTGTATTTGTCTTCTAAAATGACCAGGAGAATGTAGCCTCATGCTTCTGACTGTGAGTGTAATAGAATTGGCTTTAATGCTGTGACCTGTTGTGAGGAAGTGATATAACAGGAGGTGAAGTGATTAGAGATACCTCGTTCTTAATAGGATAAATATACATGAACACACACAGACACACACAGCTGCTTGACTGACTTATTGCCAAGATTTAAACTTAATGGAAATAATACAGTTTCACTTGGGTGGTACCCAGTTTCCATTCACAGTGACAAAGCCATTTAGGAAAGACCAAATAATTCTCAATGTAGTTTTTATTTTACTGATATTTCCATGCATGCAAAGTAAATGTATTGATCTACTCTGAGCTAATATATAGCCATTATTATGTGGCAGCAATCCATGTTTTAACACCTATACTTGACCCAGTATAGCACCACCCGCTTCAGTTTCTGTCACTAAAGAATTTGCATAGATTTCCTCTGAGTGGCATGAGCGACACAAGTGCATTGATTATTATTTATTTAATATTTTTACCTTGCTTCCACCTGTCTACTTGCTTCGCCTTTTCTTGTTTGTTTCCACTTCTCTCTGCACTTTGTAACATTTGCTGTGTTTTCCTTCTTCATCATCCCTTTTCTATTTCCCATATTTCTATATAGCCTATTGTGCTTTATTGTTTGTTTTTAAAAACATTTGCCACACTGTTTCAAGCAAACACACACTCTTACTCACACACGTAATGTTTAAGTAGCTTGCCAGTTGATGGCGTCAGCCAGAGGTGCAACTCCATAGAGTGTCCAGGGTTTAATCAATCGGTCTAATCGATAGCTCATTTAACAGGTGAGCCGGCAGCAGAGGGGCCAATCAACCACAGGGTTAATGCAGGCAGCTTGAGCACACACAAAACCTGAGAGAGAAACAGAGGGATAAAATATGCAATATCTGCTTTGGGAATGATCGTATACCCATAGGCATCCTAGGGTGTGGCATTAAGCTGAATACCCTTTCTGGGTTGCTTGAGATGCCTGCACAACTGCGATTACCACTTCCTCCTGATTTTCTCTGCTCCACCACAGTGAATATGGGGTTTCTCTAAGGGCACCAGTGGGAATGTTAAGCTTCGTAATCGTTAAGTTGGTTAGAACCTCCTGAGTTCCTGTGGAGTGTTTGAAATATAGTTACAATTTCTTTGCATTCAGATTTGAGGCAGGCTGCTGGCTAGTTTGTATGTGTGTGAGTGAGTGTTACTGTAGTTGTCAGGATGTGCAGGATTTTTTTAAACCCAGGATATCCGGCATATGTGAACTTGTGAGGTTCTAGTGCTGTCAGTTCTGACATAGACATGCTGTTTTAACCTTTCCTGTCACTTAAACACACACGTTTAAACACACGCATGCATATCAAAACCTTATACACATACTGTACATACACACACACCTTTAAAGCCCACTCTACACTAACCCCTTGCCTCATCTCCACACTCTTTCCCTTAACCCCCAATGAGGAAGGGTTGAGGCCTTATCTTAGCAAAACACTCCATCCAACTCCCCACTTGCTAACAGGCTTTACTGGCTAATCTTTAGCTCAGACAAGTGCCCCGGCACTAGACGAGGAGTGAAGGGGGGGGGGGGGACTGAGAAACTGAGAAGGGAAGAAGAAGAAGAGGTGGATGAAAAATCCCCTTTTTCCACTGATTGCAGCTGAATTATGAATATGTCCTGTTGTACTGTTTTCCTGGCCCACTATATATATATATATATATATATATATATACACACACACACTCTGCCTCCCGTCTCCACCCCAGTGCCTTGCGGTGGGAACATCACATCAGACAATGGGACCATCTTCTCCCCGGGTTACCCAGAGGAGTACCCTAGCTCAGCTGACTGCTCCTGGCTGATCACCGTGGCTCCTGGCTTCGGCATCAAACTCAACTTCACCCTGCTTCAGGTTCATGGGCCTCACGACTTTATCACCGTCTGGTAAGAAATTACTACGTGGAAATTCCTTGAATAAAATCCTGTGTAAATTTGGACCTTCAAATTTCAGACAATGTTCATTTTGTTCATATTTTAAGCTTTCTAGTAATACCCAAGCCCAAATCTTGAGGCCATCTCAACAATGCCAAGAGTATTCATTTATTTGTAATTCAATTTTTTTGTTAGCACCATCTCTGTATTGCCTTTTCTTTCAGTTTCCTCTTTCAGCTCCTTGTCACCCACTCCTACTTTTTAACCTGTTACGCCTCCAGTTTTTATTCCCATACCCGCCTCTGCTTGACAAAGCTGAGTCAGGCTCAAGTTAGCTAATCTCTAATTCCCCTGCTCGCTCGTCTCTTTTCATCCACCGTCCTGTTTATGTGACTCTGCAGCTTGTTTTCTAACTAACAAGTGTGTGTGTGCAGTATGGCCTACTCACCATGTGTCCCTGGTTTTTGTCATCCATCTTTCTTTTCTTGTGTCATTGTTGCGCCTATGATGTCCACCAATTCTCTATTGCTTGCTGGTGGAGTGTGTGTGAGTGAGTAAGTGTGTGTGTGTGTGTGTGTGTGTGTGTTAGTGTGTGCATGTGCGTGAGGGTGTAAGTGTGTTTGTGTATGTGTGTGTGTGTGAGAGAGAGAAGAGAGAGAGAGTCAGAGTAGGTTTTGGCTGGTGGAAATGTGTGTGCGCTCTTTTATTGTGTGTTAATGTTTGTGTCAGAACGTTTATGTGGTAGGTGTATGTCTTTTTGCTTGACTAAGTATCAAGGGGTAAAGCTTCCTTTCATCACCTCCATAATGCATGGCTGGGCCTGCCATATGTGCGACCAAAGACAGGATTTTGCATGCATGATGCTTGCCAGTCTCAGTTGATCCCCTCTCCCTGAGACAAGCTCCAAAGGTCCCAGCTCTCAGTGAGACCGGAGATCTGACTGCCAGCCAACCTGGCAACTTGACGACCACATGAAAAGTCCACATGGCGTGGGGTGACATCTATGTTTTATGGCTTGGGCTGCTCATAGAAATTTGTGTGAGTGAGCCACAATGTCCACAATCTATCGTATTGTTGCTTTTCTGTAAACGGCCCTCACTGTATTGATCTTTCCCAACAAGCTCATGTGAAGCCAAAATGGGGACTATCATGTTCCCCAGTTTCCAGTTACCACCACTGTGTATCTATCCACTGAACTACTGAGCCAAGGAAATGTGCCCCATAATGGCGGCTTGGCCAGAGTGCTGTCAGGCAGCAGTCCCTAGCCAGCCGTTTCCAGAGCTGCTTGTAATCTCCCATGCCCAGTCTGACAGCCAAAGACAGATGGTTTTTAAGCTGAATGGTTGTGGCAGGAATCTGGGAACTGGCTTAATCGGCCATGCCCACGCCAGGGGACTGCCAAGGCTCGGCCGCAGCTTCCAGAGACACTCCCATTGGATGGCAGTTAGCAGGAACAGCGCAATCCAGACCTGTCATTTCACGCTTATCTGTAATTTTTACCTTATTTCAACATAATCACCCAAAGCAGCCCAGAGTAATTGCTTTGGGTATGATGAAGTGAGAGCAGCTTGGTTATACTCTGCTGCTAGAAGCTGCTTAACAATAATCTGGCATGTGGCTTTGTTTGCTTTTCTCACAGATATGCATCATAGAGCCTCAAGGTGCTTTATGGTTAGAGACCGAGTGAGCATTTGAGCAGAGGCTGCTGACTGAGAATGCCCATGATTTATGATCGTCACTGTACTCCAGTGTATTGTTATATTCAAAGTTATAGTTGACCTGTCACCTTTTTTTCATTTAGGGATGGTCCACAGGAGACAGCCAGGAAACTGGGAGTGTTCACTGATGGAGAGCCCAATGACCCGCCCAGTAGTACATCCAATCAGGTGCTGATACGTTTCCGTAGTAACACAGAGAAGGGTGGATTGTTCCGTATAAGCTATCAAGGTATGTACATTACTCCTCTGACTTGATCCTTATTTCTACCATATGTTTCACACATATTCTGTGTTTGACTCATTTCATGTGTTTGATGCTCTCAATAAAGCTTACAGGCTGCAGTTCTGCCTGCCACCACCTATCATTCCCAATGCAGAGATCCTGATGGCAAGCAAAGAATTTAAAATTGGTAGGTGGAAATCCTGTCACAAAAAGGCATATTCATACACATACAGACACACACAATTACTGCTATCTAGGCACTGCTGCCATTTCTGGACTTGATGTTGGTCCTATCCTGACATGTGGAATTGTAGCATTTTAAAGTTAAATTTCACCTCCTGGCTTTGACAATTATATTGCCCAAGGTTCACTGACTCTGATATTGACTACACATCCCATAATGCAATGGTACTGAATTCAGACTCACCCCAAACTACATAACACTTTTTGTTTTAACACAGTTTTGAGGCAGCAGTATAAATGAATGATTATGACAAAATAATCACAAAGCCAGAGGGATATGAGGCAGGTGCTCTCATTCTCCTCTGTAGAAGACAATGGAGATTAATTCTTCTTATCTGTTTATTTGCATACCTCCTTGACTCGTTATTATTCAGAGACAAAGGCGGAAACAGTGACATAGTGTTTCATCTATAGAATCCCCAGTGGGGATTTATTATGGTACTTTTTTCCAATGTTAACTTTTTCTTTCACTGAGGCACACAATGGATCATGATTGCCCCTGTGTTAAATCAGAATGCTTGCTAAAGAGCACTGATTGGTGTATGAAGACATTTTGGCTTGTATGAGTCACATAGCTTGTTGCCACCATCTCTGATCTGTCATTGACTGGATTTCTCACTCCTTCATCTCTCTCTGTTCAGGTGACATAGTGCGCTACCGATGTCTTCCAGGCTACCAGTTAAGTGGAAACAGTATACTGACTTGCCGCTTGGGGACACACTTAGAGTTTGAGGGGCCTCCGCCCTCATGTGATGGTGAGTGATGCTGATGTCTAGAAATCTGCTTTAGACCTGGTCTTGACATGAACTTGATTGTAGTCCAATCTGCCCAATTTGGCAGGATCATCTATCTATCTAATCCTATTGATGTGTATCATCTCCATGGCTAATAATCTCCCTTAGACATACAATACATTTTAGCTGATCAAATATCAGAGAACACAGACGACACTGTCACATAAGTGACAAAATACACCAGCAGCCCAGAAACAGCAGGTGCAGCTATTAAACTTTTGTACATGCACTATTTGCTAAAGGATTATCTAAATATTAAGACTCTTCACATCAAATTCATTTTGTTTACAGAATATGCCCCTTGAGATCTTCATTCTTATTTTCAAGAGGGTCCTCACAAGTCATTATGTTTCACAACTATATCACAACACAGGTGAAACACTGTCTCTTACTCTGCCAAAGGGGTCCTCATGTGAGTTTATTTTCACGAAGGTTAAAAGTAGCCAATATCATTTTGCTCTAATCATAGACTCATGCACTAGTTTGAGTTTTCCCTTATTTCTGGATCCCTTGGGTACTCTTTCTGCCTGTAGTCATGGTGCCGCAGCACCATATCAGCTTGGCAGCACTTTCCATCTCTGCGAATGATACTTGGCTCCCACGAGGCTGAGGGTGGCTTCTGTGACGCTCTTTACATGTCGAGATATCGTCCTCCCAGAGGAATCAATGAGTGCAGTGTTCCCAACACACTGCATCATCATAATACTGTATGTTGTGTGCAATGCTCTTCCTTTAGGCAAGAGACTGGGTGCATAGAGGGGTCCCTCTGTTTCTCTCCGCTTCAAAATATCATAAAGTCTTATATCTTTCATTCTCTTGCTTTCTTTTTTTAAAACTTCTTGATTTTTTTTTTACCTCTGTCTTACGTTGTCGTTTTGTGTCTCTCACTGTTTGTGTGTTATGTGGTGGATGAGGGGGAGTAGGCGCAATTCAACAAATGCAACTAATGTGGAGGGGTAAATAGGAAAAATATAGAAATGCTCTCAGCATGAGGTGAAAAAGGAGGGAGAAAAAAAAAGTTAGGCAAAAGAACGAGGGCAATGAAAGGGGAAGAGGAGCTATGTATAGGCTGACAATGAAGACGTGGAACAAAACACCCAGGACACCCAGTGTGAGGCAGAACAGAGGAGACTGAAAGTGTCAAAATTTTAAGTGAGAAAAAAAGGAAAAAGGGAAATCCAGAAATTCTTTGTGTGTGTGTATGTTTATTTTTCCATCTATGAAGTACTGCCTTTTGCCTTCTCACCCTTCACTTGCAAACATCTGCAGCTGAGACATATGCAAGTGAAAGCATCCACTGACATAGCTTTGTATTTGATTTTGTTTGAAAATATCATGCTTTGCACACAGCGTTGCCTTGCTAACCCAAACAAATATGTGTACTGTTTTTAGAATCTAAGTGAAAGTCAATGACAGTTGAATGCCTGTACTTGCAGTTTGCAGTGGATTTGACCTGTGAATCTGTGCTCATGTTCATGGCTTGTGTGGCCAGTTAATTGGTCCCCTTACGCTGAGAGAAACATTATACTGGGGACAAATGATTCCATCATACTGCTTCCTCCTGCAAGCTGTCACTTTGCCTGCATAAACTCAGACCAGGGTGATGGGGAAAACAGGCACAGTTAGCAAAAGCTGAAGGAGTCAGAAGTTGAGTAAGAGGAAGTTGAGAATAGAGAGGAAAATACAACAGCAAACTGATGCTAGTGTGAAGGAAAATATGAAGATTGGAACGGGAGATAAGAGAGTTAAAGGTAGATGGATAGGACGAGAACATTTTGAGATTACACTGAATGAGCAGGATTTCTTGAGGAAAAAGACAAAAATCGGTCTGGGAAAAATGGAGGAGAGACTGCTAAATGAGCAGAAGGATGGTGAGTAAGTGAGAATAGGACAGGAGTTAAAAAGCGAGACGAGAAAGAGAGACGGAGAGACGTAGTTGGAGGGCAGTGAAGAGACGAAGTGCGCTGCTCATTGAAATGCAGGGGACATGCCGGCTGCAGCTGCACCTATCAAATCTCCACTTCTAACTCTTGACAACCCTCACTGCACGTCGAGCTGACCCCACCCCGCACACACATACACAGTCAACTGCACACTCGTACATATACTGTATAAACACTGGTCTTGCATGTGTCTGGGTTACACAGCAGTGGATGTTGTCATTGTGATAGTCTTCCAGAAAGCAGCTGGTTCTGCAGTGTTGCTTGCCCCTCAGCGCCAATATCCTCTCTCATCCTCTGCATTCCCTCCGTCTGCACTCCCTCCTCACTCGCCACTTCCCTCCCCTGACTCACTAGCGTCAGACTTCTGTTCTTATGTAACACATGTACCCTTTATTCCCCATTCTGGCGTTTTTCTTTTTTTGTTCTTGTCTGAAGCTGTTCAAAACACAACAACAATACAATATATTGTCACACACGTTCACACACTTGTGTCTATCTATACCCAGATCTGTCTTTCTCCATCGCTGTCTTCTCCTGCCTGCCAACACTGACATACAGGCCAGTAAATAAAAGCAACCACAATACACACATAAACACAGACACACACTCTCTCTTATTTTTTCTTTATTTAATCCAGAGGAATGTTGCCAGTCACAATGGCAAATGGGTTCAGCTTCTGTCGTGTTTCCTGCCAGTGGAGCAACCAGTTGCTTTGTACGGTACTTGATTTGCCTGCTATTTGATTAAACTTGGTTGAGTTGGACCCACAGCCCTTAACTACATCTGCTGTCTGCTGAGACCACAGGGAGTTCCAACATCACACACACACACACACACACACACACACACACACAACACAACAGCATCAGTACAAAGCGTTGCTTAAATTCATTAATGAAACACAATGAGCTCTGATGATCCAAAATCCCTGTGTTTATCCCCCAGAAAGATTTCTGGTTAAAACCTGCATAATCACCCATCACATTAGTTTCCCAGCCAACAAGCTTTCTTCATCCCTCTCAGTCCCTTCGCCTCCGTCGCCTCTAGGCCTATCTCCTTTTTGTTCCCTAGATTATTTTCTTGCCCTAGCCCTCTTCTTTTAGTCCCGCAGAATCTCCTTTTGTTCCCTAAATTATTTTTGTGCCCTAGCCCCGTTCTTTTAGTCCCCCAGAATGGATTACAGCTGCCCATTTTTCACATCTTCATTGTCATCCCTGACTTCTCAAAGTTGTTAGGTCCTGATCCACGCTAATGCTTGTGTTGTAGCCCATCCCCTTCAATCAGCTTGTTATCACTCCTCAGCTTATGCTAATTAAATACCAACATGGATAAAGGCTTCTCAGCAGCACTGCTGCGTTATGAGCTTGGTACATTATGGATTTATGCATGTGTGCGTGTATGGATGCAGATGTGTGTACATCTGTCTGCACAAAAGCCTTCCACTGCATTTTTTTACTGGGAAGTTGCTGCATACCATGAACAAGTTATACACAAACACAAAGGATGCCTCGCAGATTCCTCATCTAATTAAAGTGAAATTTAATTTTGAGCTCTATCAGCGTTGATCTCACCTCGCGTCTTGAAGCTGCCTTTTTTCAGCTGTCAGATTTGTTCCCTAATACCCTTTTGTTTACAGGCAAACAGAGTGATGCTTCATTTCAAAGTGGATTAGTTTAATAAGTAGCAGTCTATAGATAAGAAGCCCTTGCCTGTCTCTTTCCATCAGCTCCAAAACTAACTAAAAGCAGTTTTGAAGACGTGTCAGAGCTTTCTGAAAGGTCACTGACAACACACAACTCATCCTTTGGAGAATTGATTGTTTAATGAACTGCACTCTTAGATTTTATATGATACTTCCAGGCACACTCAGTTTCACTATCAGTGACGGATTTAAGCCTTTTGACTCACATTCACTGAGGTGCTTGAAGTTGTAAAGGACTTCACAGACTTTATGAATGTCTTCTTGGAATTTGGGATGAGAATAGATTACTGTCACTTATGTTTCTGAAGTTTGTTGCCAAAAGTACTTTTCTAATTCTAATTTCCATCATATGCAACATGATGGTGCTATTATTGTACATTCTGCGGAAATTGTGTTCTGAGATGTTGCTCTCAAACTGCAATTTTGCCCTCATACCCATTTGCAAAATGTTCCCTTAATGTTTTGAGTTAGTACAATGGCTTTAATATCCCACTGCTGTACTATATATGCAAGCACAATATGTTATTGAGTAACAGCTATTGTTTTTTCACTCACCTCATAGCCTGTGATCTCTTTACTGTCAACTTTTTAGTAAAGGTTTAAAAAGTCCCACAAAAAATAAAATTGTTTGACCAATGGTAAACAACATTTAGAGATATTTAGTTTTTTTGTGTTTGTAATACAATAAATGAGTAAAAGTAAAAGTATTTGACAGTAACATGCCTCATTTTAACATGCCTTTCTGAGTGACAGCTTACCTGACATTATCTGAGATTTCCTGAGGCAATAAACTCCACCTAGTTGTCACGTCAGTAAGGTAAAACAAACGCTAAGAATTATTTGCAAATGATCTGCCATCATTCTTTTTCCTGCGAATTTAATCATCTCTTCCCTTATGAACGCACTGAGAGGAGGTTGAACAAGCCAAGAAACACACACACAAACACACTCACAACAGTGCGTTGAATCAAACACACGGCCCATCCACAAACACAAAAACAAGTGTATACCCACACACACACTGTCCCACAAAGGAGGCGCTGCTAGAATGTGATTCCGAGCATTCAGTATTTCTCCACTGTAATGAAGGACCCGCAAGTGCCAAGTGTTGCCTTACCTTGAGGCAGAACAGGCTCAGGTATTCAAATTGCGGCAAACAACAGGGGCATTTACACCCCCGGCTAAATTATTTGTCGCACTTGGTTGGCAAACACACTCAAACACAAAATGTATGCGCATGCAAAAAGTACCTGCTCACATGCACTTTAACGTGGTTTTTAATCACATCTACAGCATCTTAGGCTGTTTTTTTTTTCCTGATTTCTGCAACGATTGTAAGTAAAGCCTCTTGCTGGCGTTTAATAAGGTAAATGTATGGTTTTTCTGTGAGTTTGAAATGGTCTTTTGTTAATCGTCAAGCTCTTAACAAGCTGTTGGGTTGAATGTCAGCACAGCTTCAATGTTCAAACAGTTCATTCTAATATGCCAAAGTAGGCCCGAAGGATTCTTTGCGATATAGATATCAGCGATTTACAGTAGAACGCAGTAAATTCACAAGTTAGAACATTTACTTTATGAAGGTTTATGGTATCTTATTTTACACTCTACTGTTCAGCACTCAGCCTCACTAGGTAAGCAGCAAAAACAATAGCAGCTTGTTTTGGGGGTTTCCACTGTGTATGCAGACAGCTCTGGCAGATTAAGAGGTGGGCTTCACAGCTTCAAAACAACAGACAGGAGCGCTGTTGAACGTCTGATAATACAGACTGAAACTAATAGGAAATGTCAAAGGATGTCATGGAGATGTCCCACAAGAATACCAATGGCAGGGGGGAATGAGATGAGCAGATGGATGTGGTCCACCCAGACGTGCCACAGCAATAGGGCTTCCAGGCAGATGTGAGCATTAGTCGCCAAGTTAGCATCACATGTGGCATATACAGACAATGGGCAAAGAAGAGGGAACATGGCCATGGCAAATCATTAATGTTATAAATATATAAGCCATTTCCTGGACTGATTTAGCATGGACAGCTTTGTTTCCTGTGACAGTAACAGGACCAGAATGACAATTAACTCAGCTATGCTTTTTGTCACATTGGGTTGCCCTCCAAAAACAGTATGGATCTAACTAATCCAATTTGTGCTTCAAGGTAAATTAAATTCACTAAAAAGAATAAACAAATATTAGAAGTTACATGCAATTATTAAATAACCTAGAACAGAAATAAATAAACTGCCATTCCTATATTTGTTTTGGGTCTTGTTTTTAATCTCTGCTTTTTTATTTCTTTCAACAGTGACTTGTCCCATGAATGAGATACTGACAGCTTCCACAGATGTCATCATGAGCCAGTCACCAGGCAGTGGTTTTCCCCATTTCGAGTCTTGCTCCTGGGTGGTCAAAGTAGAACCTGGCTACAACATCACTTTCACAATAGAACACTTCCAGACCAGCCGTCAGTTTGATGAGCTTGAGATCTTTGATGGTAACTCGCTGTATCTTGTTATGAAAGTGAACATGTGTATTACGATGGTTACGTACGGTATCATCTAATTTAGTTGAGCAGCATTATGATTATTTTGACCTTTTTATTTTTCAAGAAAAGTTTAACTGAGCATCCTGTTGTGTTCCTGGTGTGGTTGATGTCCTTTATATGCACTGTGTCCCTATGACGTCTCTCCCCACACTTACTTAGCCAAAGACTTAATTTAACACATATCTACAATTAAAGGCTAAAATGAGCCAGACAGCTGAATTTACTGTCCCTAACAAAGCTTTCTGCATCTACTAACAGAAAATCACACACAGGCTCCCTTTCATAGTGACAGAACGTCTACATCTGCCTTGTGCATTTGCATGTGATTAGAGGCACAGTCAGCAAATGGCGGTCGTATACACTAGTGTTCCTGATTAGTGCTTTTTATCTTCTGCCGAGTGGAGGGGAACTGACGTTTGCTAACCTTGGGGCTGCCAAGTCAATTATGGAAAGAGATCCTTTTTTTCCACAATTAGGAGCTAAGCAAATTTCGATTTTTCCGCAAGTGTAACAAAATGCACAATCCCTCAAAAGCCATGACTAGGGAAAATTGTATTCATTTCAAAATTCAGACATACAAAAATCTGTGCAAAATGGGAAAATTTTATTAATTATATTCTCTGTTCTATCAATTTACATTGACAAGGAAAATGCTATTTAAATTATTCTTCAGATTTAAGTGTGTAGATGATGGAAGGCAAGGCTTTATTTTGACCCAGTGTTAGTGGTGGTTTACATAAAAGTATTGGCACTCTATTCTTTTGCACAATATTATGAAACTTTCAAAGGTGGATTCTTCTTAATAATTCTCTCTCTCTCTAGGCCCATCCAGACAGAGTCCTCTCCTGATTACCCTCAGTGGGAACTATTCCAGCCCACTGAGCATCACCAGCTCCAGTAACAAAGTCTACCTGCACTGGTCCTTCGATCACACCACCAGCCACAAAGGCTTTCGCATACGCTACTCAGGTGAGTCAAGACCAAGCAAACAATAGGCTGAAGTTAGAGGCTTTTTTTTCTTTTGATGACAAATTGATGTTTGACTTTGTTACTTTTTGACGTCGTTGTACATTCGATTTCATCAAAGGTGCCTTCGGTTTAGTGTGTCAACAAGACCAAGATTTGGGCTGCCAACTGCAGCTGAAATTGCTAGAAATAGGACCTATCTCCATGACAACCTAACAGGTGTAGCAGGCATCTGCAGCAGTCCTTGCTGTGCAGCACAGACCTGGGAATTAGTAAATGCTGTTTCTGGTCTTGCTTATTATTCTTCTATTTTGTCCTGCTCCCATGAAGAATCTGTTGGTATGCGACACCTGCATAACCTGCTGTGAATTATGACTGTGTAAATATTTAAAAGGCTCCCTCCGTTCTGTATCAACACCACTCAGCCAGACAGACTAATCGTCTCTCTGTCTCTCTGTCAGCTCTCCGTCTCCCCAACCGGATGTTCTGTTGTTTCTCAGGGCTTTTTTCCTCGTGCCTCTTTTACTTCATTTTTTTTTCTCAGCCATGATGGATTTTGCCATAGCAGGCTCAGTGACGGACAGGTAAAGTGATGTTTGAGAACCCAAAAGTTGCCATGGTCAATATGGAGTTGCCTTCTGTAGCACCTTGGTGGGAAGGATAGAACAGATGGCACAGGAAGATTCAGTGTGTTCTTCATCAATCCATCGTTTGTCTACATGGGCTGGTCTTCCATCACCAACTTGCAGACGTCTCACTGTTGTATTTTTCCTCTTCAGCCATAAGCCGCTCTCCTGTTTCCCTATCACCTTATGTAGACATGTTCATCTTTTTAATCTTGTCACTATCTTCCTTACTATCTCCTTATGCATATATGTCTATATGCTTTGTCTGTATCACCATCTCCCTCCCTCGCTCGTTCTCCTCCTCTCTATTATCTATTCCAATCCAGTCACCTGCCAATGTAGATTGGATTCCTCTGAGCTGCAGGACTGATTGCAGTCAGACAAGCTGTATGCTGTTACAGACAGAGAGAAGAAAGGTGGGAGGAACACAGAAAAAGGGACAAATAAGTTAGACACAGATAGAAGTGAAGAATCGAACTCCAGGGTGGCTCAGGAGCTGCCATTCACAGTGACTGACAGGAGAAGGCCTTGCCGAGGAACATGCAGTAGCTCAGTCAGCATATTAAATATCATTATATTTAAACATTGGGTTTCTATTCTATTCCATACCAACGTAGCCATCAAGGGGGACATTAATGAGAATTCATCCCTTGATGATTGCATAGAGGACAACATGACCTACTGTGTATCTGTGTATCATATGCTAAGAAATCTTAACATCTTAGTAAACGTCAGCATCAAATTTCACATAAAGTCTCTTTTATCCAACATCTCTTCAGTGCCACAAAACGGTCTGTCAGTCTCACTGGAACAGTTTGTATGGGGCAGCAACATCTCATAAATGCTGAACACATATTACACTGTTGACATGGTTCTAAGTTGTATACTGTAAGGGAATTTAATCTCATTGCATGGTGCTAAAATGTCCAACCGACTGGAAAAAGAGGCCATTTTCATTGCCACGTGTGAGTGGTTTGAATCGGAATTTGCATTTTTATAGAACTGTAAAGTGGTCACAGTGATTAAGGATAATATGGATAATACGTTTTTTTGTGTGTCCCTGGTCTACTTCTATCCTAATCGGTACCCACAATGAGCACAATTTGCTGTGTCACATAGCCATGTACTGTTGCATCAAAATGTTTTTTGGGAATGTTTTCACAGTGCATGTTTTTTATTCTCCAGCAGGTGTGTATTGATGTCATGTTATTGTGAGATCTGCAAAATGTAATTTAGGCTTCCGAGTCCTCCACTCTTTGGGCACCATGGACTTGATATTGGCAACATTTGGGATGATAAACGATTATTGCAGCCACCAATTTAGCCAACAAACAAAAACAGATACTTTGTTTCTGTTCTTATGTATCCATCACTTTTATGATCCCCCTCTGCTGCCGCTGACAAATTCCTGTTTCGCTTTGTAAAACATTAGTGTCCTTTAATCAATTTTCCTTGTCTCTACTCTGCAGTTTTTGCCTTAAAGAAATTGCATTGTAGCGCTTGTATTAATACATATCCGCCTTTACCATGCCAGGCGGAGAAGACAGATGCAAAATAGATCTGGGGCTCTGCGCTATTGAAAGCACATTAATCCTTCACCTCCTCGACAACAATTTGCATCATCTTGCATCATTATTGGGTTTTTATGCTTGTTGCACTCAATTTTATCGTTATGCATATTGATATCTTTCCCTATTTCTTAAATTTTTTCATAGCGGCCTACTGCAGCCCTCCAAACAACCCTGTAAATGGCACTGTGCACAGTCTGACAGGCACTAAGCTGGGCAGCACCCTGCGTTTCAGCTGTGACCAGGGCTTCCGGCTGATTGGCCAGAGCAGTGCCACATGCACCCGGACTGCACAGGGGATCTACCAGTGGAATGCACCAGTGCCACTTTGCCAAGGTGAGCGCCTAATTATAGCAGCAGATTATGAGGAAAGATGTATCTAAAAATGTACATACAGATATCTAACAGAATAGATTGTCTTATATTTCTTAATTCACTTTAGGATTAAATTTTAGGAGAAATTAGGATATTTTCACATTTCTAAAGCAAATCAGCATATTTTCATTGTGACTGAGCTCATGACACTGGCACACCGAATTGAAGACATTTTTGTAGCAAATGTATTTTGTAAGTTCAGTCCTTCTGATTTAAGTTGATTGAAACAACTATCACTGAATCCATTTGCTTTGGATCAAAGTGTGATTTCAGCTGACAGTGTGCCATCACCAACAGCACCTCAGCCTAAGGCATGCTTCAAGGAAGCTCACTTCACCATTCCTCAGAATTGCTTTGAAGATAACATTGCATCAGTTTAATGGTTTACCTGAGCTGAATTGTTTGATATGTCAGTTTTATGGGTTATAGTCACAGTTATCTGCTTGTCACTTTGCTAATTTTGTCAGTGATGGAGTCAACAAAAGCAATTACCTACTTTCAATTGAGGCTGACACATTATAAAAGTTTGAAAGTATTGCTATTTGAAAAGTATAAATGAAGTCATAGCTACTGAAGCAAGATGTATCTAATTTAAAAATGCTTTTGTCAAAAAACACAGAATGTTATTGTAGATTTTACAAGGCTGTAATGCTGTTGTGCCATTTTCATTGATTTCCAATTTCAGTGAATTCTCCATTTAGTTGTGTTCAGATATTCTTTTCCTCCACAAAAGCTTGAATTCTAAAAACTCTACTTCAGAATACAATCCCCAAACATATTTATTAACAGTATCAGCTGAAGTGAAAACTGAGAGCAGCAGGCCAGCCATCCGATGTCTGGTCAAGACTGCCCCAGGTATAATCTCCACATGGATTCATGTGCTCTCTCTGGACTTGATTGTTTACTATTGTGCAGATGGCAGCCCGAGCTAATGTTTACTGTACATCAGTGTCGGCTCTGGGAGTGTGTTTGTACAGAAAACCTATTGTGATCTAGGTACTCTGCATACAAAGATGATTATTAAAATATACTTTGCTACCGATGCTTTCATTCTACCAACCACATCTTTTTTAACCTTCCTGCCGCATCCCTCTGTCCAT
This sequence comes from Nannoperca obscura, assembly GCA_036024295.1. Classification (NCBI taxonomy): domain Eukaryota; kingdom Metazoa; phylum Chordata; class Actinopteri; order Centrarchiformes; family Percichthyidae; genus Nannoperca; species Nannoperca obscura. The sequence goes on from JAVQJL010051954.1 coordinate 17,350, forward strand.
TCTAGTCATGTCCTGTGGAATGCCAGTGCCCCCGGTCAACGGCAGTATTGTTGGCCAAGACTTCTCTCTAGGTGCCAGGGCCACGTACCAGTGTAATCCCGGATTTCGGCTTGCTGGGCCTGTCACCACTTCAGTGATATGTCAGGAATCTGGGAGGTGGAGCCCCATTGAGGCCCCGCCCAGATGTGTTCGTGAGTATTCCTCTTACTGTCAGTTTATTTAGTTGCAGTATTGTCAACAGAACAAACTCTCAAACTTGGGCATATTTAAAGTTTTATAAACTGTTTTTGTCAATAAATTCCAAATGTTCCTTGCAGGTTTTAGGTTAAAACTCATTTGTCATGATGGTATTAGATATTTGAGCTCATGTTGTTTGTATGTCATGTTTGTTTATCCTTTGACATTCCAGCGGTGACCTGCCCTGACATCGGCCACTCTGCTGTGGAACATGGGAGATGGAGGCTGATCTACGGAACTCAAAACCAATATGACACTATAATGATGCTCATATGCGACCCGGGATATTACTACAGGGGTCAAAGGGTAATTCGCTGCCAGGCCAACAGCACCTGGAATTACCCAGATCCACGCCCAGTCTGCGACAGTAAGTGTAAACTGCACCTCCCATGCCCTCATTTGAACAAAAAAATTGCAAAACTTGTGCCAGAAAAAAGTAATTTGTCAGGCATGAAAAATAATTGCATCCAAATGCATCTTATTCCACTGTGATATTAAGAAAAGAACATTACTAAATAGGCAGAAATTCTCCAACCAAAAGAAAAAAAGAATGAAAGCCAAACAAATTAATTTTCCATCAACCATATTGTTGATTATTAAGTTTTGACCATATGGGTTTGTAATATGATATTGTTTTCTCTTGTCAGTCATCTCCTGCGGGGACCTTGGGACTCCACCAAATGGCAACAAGATTGGAACACTGACTGTGTACGGTGCCACTGCTATTTTCTCCTGCAACACAGGATATACCTTGGTGGGCTCTCGTGTACGAGAGTGTATGTCCAATGGCCTATGGAGTGGAAGTCAGGTCCAGTGTCTAGGTAAGATCGTCATCACCCTAAAATTATTAATACTTCATAATGTCCTGCATCCTACATGTCTGACCTTGGACTGTTTCCCTCCTCATTTATCTGTAGCTGGCCATTGTGGCATTCCGGAACCCATAGTGAATGGACAGATCATTGGGGAGAATTATAACTATAGAGGCAGCGTTGTGTATCAGTGCAACCCAGGATTTCGTCTCATCGGGGTGTCGGTGCGGATCTGTGAACAGGATCACCGCTGGTCAGGACGCACTCCTGTCTGTGTCCGTAAGTGCTCACAGAGAACACTTAGTTATATGTAAAGCTATAGTGTTAAAGACTTCTAAACTGCTCTGATGAATAGTGTAAGGCTACGAAGTAATCTAGCTAGTTAACAAAAAAGATATAAGATCTCAGCTTAATAGTGTTACTGATGCTTTGTAATAAGTGCAGACATATATTACATACGGATGCTCTTATCAGGCAACTTTAAGACCAATACCGTCGACCAATTTAGTGTGATTAGACCTGAGGCATCTGGTACTGATCACCAATTAATTCCTGTTATTGAATGAGAAAGTTCCTGCATAAAATACACTGTAAGACCCACCTTTGCTTCATGCCTGAGTTTTACCGTGCTATTTCAGAGATTGGGTAATTATTCTAAAATAATACACTTTAGTCGTCCTATAATACTACCCATTTTACAAAATTGTTTTAATAAGAGACACACAAAAAAAAGGCAGCTTTAGAGTTTGGATCATTACTCAGCATCTTCAATAACAGCATTATTCAGTGTTGTTGTCGCGTTGCCTTTTTTAATCCAGGTCTTGTTTATTCAGGTGTTTGACTTTAAACCTGTAGAGTTCTTTAAACTGCTCTGCAAATGTGTAACCATGGTTTTCTGTCTGCTTGGACTTTCCCAGCCATCACATGTGGACATCCTGGCAACCCTACCTTTGGTATGACCCAAGGAACCCAATTCAACTTAAATGATGTGGTGCACTTTGTCTGCAATACCGGATATGTTCTGCAGGGGACTGTCAAATCTACCTGCCAGGCCAATGGGCAGTGGAGCAACACCCTCCCCAGGTGTAAAAGTAAGTGTCAAGTAGATGCCCAAATGTATTAGTCAATACATTTATGTTTTTTGGAGAACCACGTGCCTACAAGTGAATGGAAGGATAGATGCAAACAACCAGCACAGATGGAAGAAATGTGCCGGATCCTGTCTGCCACTGGCTCCAGTAGGCACTAAATTATTTATAAAAAGCAATTTCAGAAAGCAAAGTTGCGCAATTTGTCATTTGAGCAACAGTTTATCAAAGATGTTTCTCTCCGACACCTCCATAATGTGAAAATCTGTATGTGCATACATGTTTTTATATACAAACGTGAACAAAATGTTCACATTCATATATGATCAGAGCACAGCTACATAAGCAATGTATAGATGAGCGAGGGAAAAAAAGTGTGCTTGTTCACACATACATTTAGGAGTATTAGGTTCTCTTCCTGTGTCTCTTTCATTTGTGTAAGTATGTATTAAATTACCTGTTTTATTGTGCAAGGTCATATCTTGTGTGACCACAGATGACCCCAATCACAGAGAGAGAGGAGATGACATGCAGGGACACCCGAAGGGAGAAAGAGTTTAAACGATATATATATATATATTAGAGGAAATTGAAATGAAAAACCAAAGAGAAGCCTGGATTATTTAATTACCGCGGTCTCAACCACATGGTCCGTGGAGGTTCCGGATAATATTTGATGTTATTTCCTCTTAACCTAGCTACCTCTGTTACACCCTACGGCTCACCTGTCTGTCAGTGAAACAAACTTGGTTAATAACCATGCAGAGAAAACTAAAAACAATCACAGGATCCTTGAGCTTGTGTGAAAGACAGCAGCCATTGGAGACCTGCAACCTGGCTTTTGCTCAGAATAAGAAGTACCCTGCTCTGCTTTGAATGAGCGAGGAAAGGATTTTAATTTGGCAATGTTTTTGCGTCAAGCGATGTATCTCGGCACTCATGTCTGTCTCTAAGTCCCCACTAACTGAGGGCTTTGTGACAGGCGCAGAAAGGGCGCTCGCAAGGTCGGGCCCTGAATGTGACAAGGCAGTGACAGAACCAGTGACGGACTGACTTATGAGTTTGTTTTAAATGAGGAGAGAAAGGATTTGGCCTTTTTTTTAGACATTCATTCAGTTGTTAAAAAAAAAGAGAGAAGTGCATTTGGCTGCTGCATGCATAAGCAGGTGAGATTTTCTCTCCAGACATGTGCTTTAAATCTCTCCGCTCTAGTAGTGACATCATATTAGCATTGGCCTTGTTTCCATGCAGATGCTGACTGAGATGCATTTTGTGTTAGACTGTGTGTGTGTGGGTGGGTGGGTGTGGACGCCTGTTCTGATGGTACATTATCCTTACTGTTTCAGCTGAGACTGATTTGGAGACATAAGTAGCTTAGAGGTCTTTTTGTGTCTCAGATTTATCATCTTAATTACAGCATTCGAGACATATTTGGTAAGGTGTGCTCCCTGTCTGCCATATACTTCCTCTCCTGAGCTGGGATGACATCCATCTCGCCTAAGCTAAGCTTTGGGAGGGAGAGAGAGTGGTGGATAGTTACAGAATGAAGGGGAAAAAGGTGAGGGTGGGATAGGATTCAGGCAGACAAAGGTAATGATTTGCACGGTCCAGATTTTAACTACAAGAGTCTGTAGGCTTAATCAATAATGCAGGGAGCAGGAGAGCACCACCGGCCCAGCCTCTCTCCACCAATTTGAGTCACAGCAACAGAGCCACAACACCACCTTCTTCGGATGACTCGTGTGTGTTTATTTGTCTTTCAGCGATAAAAGGCGAGAGACACGGCCCAGGAACAAAAACAGTCTCTGACACACCACTTACAGGGCTGTTACTTGGCAGGAGGCCAAGAGGAGGAGAGGGTGACTGGGGTCCCCACTTCTGAGGAACAGAGATGAATTACCTCAGCCCTCCTTCCCCTCTTACTTTTATTCTTATTTTCCTTTCATCCTTTCGCTTCCTCTCTCCCTGCCCACTGGGCCACAAACAAAAATTTACCAGGAGGTCAGTCGTTTTAGATGATTGTTGGATCACTTTTGAGCCTGTGTTGCCTGATCACATTTATTCAAAGCTGAATTCCAAGCATGGAAAGTCTCGTGCTGAAGCAGCTCCACTGCTTCAAATACACTTTGTAGTGTTATTATGCAGTAAATTGTAAATGATGTGTGCTGCGCTGGCCAGCTTGGGAGCATGAAAATGAGCGAGCTTTTAGGCACATTAGCATACAATGGGTTCATTTTGGCTGTAGCAAAGGCACAATCATGGGGCAAGACTGACAAAGCAAACTGGGGCATAATGGCTGCGTGGGCACTCTCAGACAGTGTTTTAGAAGCCATGGTTCCCAGTATAAAATAGACAGCAACTGTTACTCACTGTACTCTGACTTTGTTGAGGCAGTGTAAGGTTTTGGTTTGTGTCTTGTATCTGAGACACTCGAGATGGATTGGTATTGGTAGCAGTCGTAGCCTGACATTCTGTAAGGAATTTTTATATATTCTGCACCATCAGGGCCTCTTCCTCTCAAACTCTATATACCCCCCCCCCCCCCCCTCGCTGTCCCTCACTCCTCACTCATCCCTCATTCTCCCTTTCCCCAACTCTCTCCATCTGGTGCTAAACTGACATGGTGCCTTTTCTCTTGTGAGCTCCTCATCCATCACCATCTCTGTTACACGGCGGCCAGCAGGGGACTGGCTCTAATGAAGCAAATGTTTATTTCCGGAGTCTGCTTCCTACTTCATTTGGATTGGGGTGGATGGATAGATGCTGGATGGGTCGAAGTAGTACACGAGGAATGAAATGGATGGAGAGAGTAAAGACAGAGAAAACACTCGGCTTGTAAAACTGGCCTGTTCCTTGTGTGTGTATGAGAGAGAGAGCGAGTCATAAATGTATATCAAAATAAATGGTATATTATTTAGACAAGGAACCTCTCCACAGGGCTTTCCTCCCAGCAACATTTTGCATATATTTGTCAACAAACGTTGAATCATCATTTCCAAGTGAAATAATTGGTTAAATTGAACCTCAAATGCTTACACAACATGTCTTTTTCTCTTTGCCCCCCCCCCCCCGCCGCATCCCTTTCTCTAGTTGTAAACTGCACAGAGCCGGGCCATGTAGAGAACAGCATTAGGCAGGTACTGCCCAGCGGGCCTCATCGCTACAGCTTCCAGACCACTGTGTCGTACCGCTGTAACCCGGGCTACTACCTGCTGGGCACCAGCTCCATTTCCTGTCAGGGTGACGGTACCTGGGACCGCTCTCTGCCCAAGTGCCTGTGTAAGTACCTCAGGGGTTGGTTGTAAGTGACGCTGCATGATTTCCAATTTTAAGTATCTGCTGAAAAGATGACACTAAACCAGTGAAAACTCACCAGACAATGCCCACCACACCATCTGAAATGAAAATCATTTTCTTGAAGCAGAAATGTGTTGTTGTCCTCCTATTTTAGCTATCATTTTTGTGCCAAATCATGATTACTGGGTTATTATTTACAATGAATCAAGCAATTGTTTAGTTTATGAAATGTCAGAAAATAGTGGTAAATTCCCATTTCAATATCCCAGAGCCCACGTCTTCAAATTACTTATTTTGTCTAACCAACAGTACAAAACCCATGTAGTATCCTTGTAAGAGGTAACAAAGAAAAGCAGCAAATTGCCACATTTTTGGAGCAAGAAACTGTTTAGCTTTTTCCTTTAAAAAATGATTGATTATCAAAGTTGTTGACAATTGTTTTTGTTATTTTTTTAAGCCACAAATCAATTAACGGACTGGCTTTACTTCCACTCAGACTAGAAAATCTTGTTTTTCATTTTAATCTAAACAGGCTCAGTGTGATAAAGTGACGAAGCATTCTGACGGAACTAAGTCTCTTAATTGGTTGGAAAGTTTAAAGTAAAATGTGGTCGGATACTGTGAAATGTAATGCTAACAAGGCAATATATTTAATATGTGATGTATTTATCACTTCACCATTGGCCTTGGAGCAGTACCACTTGTTCATTGGTCTCTTCCTCTCATCTCTCTGCTTTGATTGGACAGTGGTGCTGTGTGACCACCCCAGCATGCCTCCTTACGCCCAGATCTCGGGTGACCGTCGGACAGTAGGCTCAGTCATCCGCTACAGCTGCATCGGCCAGCGTACCGTCATCGGCAACACGACGCGAATGTGCCAGCTGGATGGCCAGTGGAGCGGGTCGCCACCGCACTGCTCTGGTACGGAAAACTACACCCAGACTGACTGTCTGACGGTTTAGAATAATAAAGCTGAGAAGATACCCATTTTGTGAAACCTTTCTAACGCGATGTTCAAGATCAACTTAAATTTAAAGATTGGATCCAGCACATTCTGTTATTAATATTCCAAATGATGTGCTAGTGAAGCCCCCTTTTCTCATCCTCTTTACAGCTTCTTGCTTCTAATACTTGATTAATTCAGATATAATATCACCACCCAGTCACACCCATGCCCTCATAACACCAGGCCAGCAAATAAAGAGTTTGGGTGGCAGCTGTTAGCAGGTAACGAGCAAAGTAGGTGGACCAAAGATGGAGCTTCCTGTCTGATCGACAGGCCTCAAGGGCAAATAGAGTGTCCTCCATAAAACTGCTTTAATCTGCTCATATTAGACTGAGGAACAGGGACGCCCACACCTCAGCCGGGTTATGAAGCACTATAAAGACATCGGCCCCCGTACGCTCTCTCCTCTTACGGGCAATTCACTTCACAGCTCCTAATAAACCTAATACACATGAGACTATGGGGGGTGTCCACACATGCAAATGTGCATAAGCTTAAATACATTCCCAAAGATGTGACAGTAACATAGACATACATAGACGGTGACAGGAACACACACTAACTAGCACACACACAGACCCACAATCTGACAATAAAATAACATGCTGACAGTTTAATGTCACAATACATTCATATATATCCCGGGGATTGCTGTTCTCTCAACACGCAATAAACCCAACCTTTTTATAAAGATTTGCCCGACTTTCTCTTCACTTGCTTTGCAGTGAAGTGATGTTGACCAGCACCTTGTAAAATGTGGAGCGAGAGCAGTATACAGCATTACTAAACAGTTTGTGATTGTTTTAAATGGAGGATGTGGAATAATGAAGCAAGGTGCCAAATATATGTCTGGTGAATGGAATGAAAAATCACATTGTATTGCATATTTTCTGCACGTTGAACAAATAGATATAATAAAACTTAATGTATTTGGGAAGCTAGTCACTCCTCAGGGAGGTAGGGGAATATTATTTTCCAGTTGGATGTCTGTCGGACAGGAAAAGGGGTCTGTGTTTCTGTTCTAATGTAATCTTATTGTGTTTTAATATGAAAACATCACTCAAGCTATGTTTTTGTTTGTTTTATCTTTCCAGGTGAGTCTGCTGGGCTGTGTGGAGACCCAGGTGTTCCTGTGCATGGTATCCGTCTGGGCGAAGAGTTCACAGTGGGCAGTGTGGTCCGCTTTAGCTGTGAGCCCGGCTACATGCTGAAGGGTTCGCCGGAGAGAACTTGCCTGACCAATGGGACCTGGCTTGGTACCCAACCTGAGTGTCATGGTAAGTAATGCATACTTGTATTTACAGTGTGTGTTTTTCTCTATTCTCTGGCAAACATGGATGGGTAGAAGCAGTTGGTGGATCCCATTTTTAAAATGGAAACCCATGCGCCCCATTTATAAAGCAGGATCACACTGCATAGAAAGTTATTGCCATTGTGCTCGGAAGGAGACACTGGCAAATTGTCAGACTTTGGTTTCAGGAGGATAAATATGGATTCCAGACTCGTCACACAGACACTTGTCACACAGACACTCAAGGGTTCATGGGAGTTCTGCCTCTAATCTATACATATTTCATGTACTTGGAAAAAACCAACATGTTCGATGGCAGTAGCTGTGGGAATATGACATACTGAGATAATTGCTCCTGGCCATCCGGTCCTTTACATAATTTAAGCAGGCACGCATACTTGGAGGTAAGTCAAGTTCATTCATAGTGGGTGTTGTACTGCACAAAGCCTGCGCGTTATCAGCACTTCTGTTTATGATTAGACAGAATCTCAAGGTGAGGCTTGGATATCAAGGAAGAGCTTAGAGTAGAACAGTTACTACTTTGCATTGGAAGCAACCTGGTGAGGTTTTGGGGATCAGGGTGCCTGCTCCGATGTACTCTGGATGTAGTCTGGCCACGTCCTATTTGAGACCCTGGAGCGGACTATGGAGGAATTACACATCCCATCTGGCCTGGGAATGCCTTGGGATTCCTTGTGAGGAGCTGGAGAACATCACTTGGGAAAATCATGTGTGGGCTACTGATTACATTTCTACCAATGCAACCTAAACCTAAATAACTGCTGGAAAATGTACGGATGGATAGTTTGATGGATTTTTTTTGAGCAGTAAGGAATGAACACAATATCTAACCATCTAGGAACACGTACCACAAGCCAGCAGGAGAGTTATGATTGTAACCGAAGTTGAACTTGATGTTCACTGAGCTTCTAATGCTCTATAGACATACTGTATACCTACATTTAATTTATTGTAAATTATATAGCTTGTATTTCTTTCAAGAGCTCTTTTCTTTTGTGTTTCCTTTTTCTCATTCCCTTTTTTCTTCCTTTCCCCAGACGTTTGTTTAATTTCTCCCACTGCATTAGTTTTACAAACCTTTGTATGCATAGCTTTTTATTGTAATTTCAGGGGTAAGAGACACCCAAATAATTATCCTCAATTGGAGTTAATTGTATGTTTTAGAATGTGGTTACTCTGATAATATATATTTATATTTAATCATCGCCACTTTTTGATGTATTTTCAGAGCTAGCTCAAAAAATCCATAACTGAATTGCACTGTTAAAGCTCTCCTTCACTCAAAGATTGTGGCTAATACTGTAGTAACAGCCCCTGATTGTATAATTAGCTGCTGCCTTTGCAAATTGAATGAAAGACACATTGCAAATTTGCATGTGTTTTGTGTGTTTGTAAAAATGTAAAACAGTGATTTAGCAAGAGAGAATGGGGGACGTTATAGATAATGTTTTCTCTATTGATTTAACACCATAAGGCATTTAATTTTTGTCATTGTGCAGCATAGCATCCATTCTGCTGCCAACACCTAATAAAGCACATTCTCTGAATGTGTAGTGTGTATGCATCCAATCGATCTGGGTCTTAAGGTCCTACACTATCCATTATTATTGCTGAGACAGGACAAAGACATTACAAACAATGAAAAAACTGTAGATTGCAGTTCTTCTTTCTCTGCTGTCAAACAGCATGCTATTTGCAGCAAAAGTAAAATAAAGGCTGTTAAGAATGATCTCAAGAGGTGATCTTGCTCAAACACACTAAGTTGTGTTATTAAATCATTAGTAGTATATATACTAAATGCAACTGTTCTAGACGTTCAACTACTTTGTTTCTTGTCAGTCAGGTTTTTTCCATTTTCCTTTCAAAATGGGTTTCATATCAACTTAATAAATATTAATATTGTGGGTTTTTTTCTTTTATTTTGTGTTTTGCTGCGTGTGTGTTTGTGATACTGCAGCCAGCAGGGTGTGTCCACAGGTTTTTACTCAACACTAAAATAGTTAAAACCATCCATAAATATCCATTGCAGTTTTCCACTTTCAAGTGGAAAGTTCTAAATGAACTTGTATTTTACTTAAAAACATTTTTTTTTACTCTCCATTAACATTCTTGTATACAGTGTGTTATTTCCATAAGCTTCACCCTATTGCTCAGGCCTCCACACACACACACACACACACACACACACACACACACATAACCCCCCCCTCCACACGCCACCACCACCTCTCTCCCTTGCCTCACTCTTCCTCACTTCTTCTATGGTGTGCGGTATGCCCACTAGCTGAGGTTGCCCACCTGTTCTCAGTTGGCAGAGACTTCAAGGGCCAGGCCACATCTGGTCATTACGGGAGGGCGAAGCCCGCAGGGCTCTGAGGGCCCCAGGCAAGCTGGAGACTTTAATGAACAGAAGCATCGCTGGCGGCCGGACAGACACCAGGGGACCTTCTGAGCAAAGGATATGTCCATCAAAGTGACTTATGAAGTAGGACGTAGGGGAAGATTATGAGAGTGGTGGTTGGGTGGGTTGATGAAGAAGAGAGGGAAATAGAAAACAAACATATCAGACATGGACATGGAGGAGTATAAAATAAAGTCTTAACAAGTCTTATTAAAATACATATGAAGAACCCTGAACCCATGATTTCCAGAAAATAGAAAAGTTTTTTGTTGGCAGTTGATTAACTTCTAGTGATCTCTGACTAGAAGGTATAGATACGTTTGAATAACTTTATGAACTACTGCAAAAATATAATTAAAGTTTTAGGCATTTAGGTTCGTAGATTAAATAGAGAGATAAGTGAGGGTGTAATGAGCAGTTAAATGCAGTTATTTTATCTATACTTCTGGCTTTGGTTTCTGATTTTTCTAAAACTGCTTGGCTACTGTTCCACCTCTCCCCTTAACGGCCACCCTTCTCCTCATTCCACATCACACACACAAAACTAACGTTTTCTCTTATGGTTTCTCAGAATTTTGCTTGTAAATTAATATTATGTAATCCTTTTTTGCTGCCCTCTCTCTTTCTCTCTCAGTGATCTCCTGTGGAAATCCAGGAACTCCACGGAATGCCCAGATCCTGATCCACGATGGCCTAACGTTTTCCAGATCTATTACTTACGCTTGCAGGGAGGGCTACTACTCCACTGGCCTGCTTACCCGTCACTGCACTGTTAACGGGACCTGGACCGGCAACATGCCCGAATGCTCTGGTAATTAACAGCTCTCACAGAGAGAGAACTTAAGTGTTTCTATATATAGTGCTTATCTTTTTATCCATATTTAAATGGAAATTCATGCTGCAGTTGAGGATGCTTTTCTGTTGGCCTCTCATCTTTATTTGTACTTGAACAGCAGTTCACACTTTGGAATTTGGTGAATACTTCTGGTATAGAATACATATCCAGGCCTTGCATAAGAGGGAAATACAAATTAAATTGGTAATGCAAAATATTAAATGTTTTGCAAGCAATGCAAGAAAATATGGAAGTCATACTAATCGCTTGTAAGGGCACATATTTTTTTTGTGATGAGTGATTCATGTGGATCCCTTGCTCAGTCAGAGGAAATTGGTTTGAGACATGGTCCACTCAGATGGCACAGGCCTGACTGACAGCCCTTTTTCATCACGCCTCACAAAAGACACGCAGCTGCTGTACAGAGCCAGGAGACCCTGGCAAATAGAGGTCACTAAGAGAACCAGTTTCTTCTGAATGGAGAGGATAAACTCTAAACAGCACCATTATGGATTTCAGAACTCAGTAATCCATAGGAGTGAAAGGGTACATGTTGACGCACTTTGGTAGAACATCTTTAGGGAGCAAAGGACCTGTGAATAGGAACACTTTTGAAGGATTCTATTGATCTGATAAAAACTGTATGCAAAAAGGGATTTACTGGTGATGTTTTGGTAGCCTCCACTCTGTTTCAGTTGTAACTTTCTTATTCTAAATGAAATGTACATTAATTTGAACATATTATTTGGCATCTACTGTATGGTGAATCAAAGCAGTGAACTGTTTGCTGGTCACAATTTAAGAATATTGTTATGCAAGAGGTGAAATGATCTCACTGTATCTCAGCCCTGTAGGTCTTGTTACAGGGTACACAGTCCTAGATAGACATTGTGGCTCCAGACGGCACACTCTTACCATCCCAGCGGGAAATATAAGTGCTTGCTCAGTCAAGGCGAGACACTACACCTCCAAGAGGCCCACTTCCCTCACCCTATTGGGAATTTCGCTGGAATGTTGGTCATGTGCCTTTGTCCCAAGGCAACGTAGCGCAAGTTGTCCTTCTGTGGCCTGGATTTTCTATCTTAAACATTTATAGGAGAGCTGAGCTATGATACCACTGAGTTACACAGTGGAAATCACACTGTTGTTACTCAATCACACTGTGGTCCCTGCAGGGTTAATCTTTGGAGCTTTGGGGAGCTACTGTAGTCTGTCAGCACCCGAAAAGCCCTAAAATAAAGACAATCAAATTGCAAGGACAGTTCTTTCAGATTAAACACATTAGTGATGGTGATTAAAGATCTTATCAGTTGCATAGTAAGTCATTTTTCAAGCATCTATACAGTATAAATATATTAACCAAAAGTGTTAATGAATGAAGTGTTAATTATCCGTGAAGACACATCAGCTATGTTGTTTTTTGTTTTGTTGGTTAGGTGTACTGCTTGGGTCAAATGCATATAACAGTTCATTAACTCTGAGGCTCCAGCTGGTGTGCAATTTTGAATAGTTTGTTTACTTATATATATTTCATCATAAGTGTGTGATGTTGACTTCATGCTTTACTGAGTACACTCACATTCAAAACAAATTAAATAGTATGAGTCAAACATGATGAGGTAGCTAACAGTGTCAACGTCTTGTTCATTTTTATTTTCCTCTGTTTCCATCCATCCCTGTCCTTGTGTTCCACTACGTCTGTCCTTACTGTGGAATTGTATTACCCACTTTCACTTGTTCTCACTTCTTTATCTTGTTTTGTTTGTGCAGTGATCAACTGTGGTGATCCAGGAGTACCAGCCAATGGGGTGAGGTTGGGCAATGATTTCATCTACAACTGCACAGTCAGTTTCCAGTGTTCTCCTGGTTTCAACATGGATGCTGACCGGGCCTCGACTCTTATCTGCACCAAGGACCGCACCTGGAATGGCACCAAACCTCTCTGCAAAGGTAAAGTTGTGTTACAGATATTGTTTTGTTACATGTATTACAACACTGGATTGTATCATTTAAACCAATATGAAGAATCAGTAAAGTTCTGCAATGTCCCTTTGTCTCCTTGTAGCGATCGTGTGCGGTCCACCACCTTCCATCCCTAACGGACAGGTTGTCGGTTTAGACTTCACCTGGGGCTCTAGCATCAGCTACTCCTGCAACCAAGGTTACCAGCTGTCCCTGCCCACTGTGTTAACATGCCAGGGCAACGGCAACTGGAGCGGAGAGAAACCCCAATGCTTCCGTAAGTGGCACTGCGCTGGATTACATTAAATGTATTGAAATGTATAAATGAATTACATTATATGTCACTGATATCTTTCTTACAATTATTTCACCCAAGTATACACAATATGTATGTCCCCTGTGTGACATTTCACTCTACCTTAGTGGGTCACCTCACACTCCCCTGTTCTTCCTCCTTCATCTTTCCAGCTGTGTTCTGTGGAGACCCAGGGATGCCAGCCCAGGGGAGGAGGGAGGACCGAGGATTCACCTATCTCTCCTCTGTCTCCTTCTCCTGCTACCCTCCCCTTGTCCTTGTGGGCTCTACTAGGAGATATTGTCAATATGATGGCACCTGGAGTGGCACGCAACCCTCTTGTATAGGTGAGCTTCATTTATAACAGTGGTCCCCAAACTAAGGCCCGCAGGCCGGATACGACCCGCCTCTACATTTGGCCCAGCCCCCTGAACAATATCAGAGACGCATTATGATTTTTTTTCAGTCTGGTCACGCGAATCCTAGACTAGCCCCTGTCAAATAGAACGGAATAATGGCGAAAAGGTTAGGTAAATAGTGTTATTATATATTTATACAAATAACCCAGAGAGGGTTATTTGGTTATTATTTATTTCCTGACTTTTTTTCTGTGAAGATCCAGGGTTATTAATATTTGGTTATGTGTGGCTTTCTAGAAAACAATAAATGTTTACGTTTAGGCACCCCTGCGATCGTCACACTTTTTCTGTTACAAACTGACCCCGGCCCCCATCAGAGAAGGGAAAAGTTATCTGGCCCTCACAGGAAAAAGTTTGGGGACCCCTGCTGTAGACCATATGGTTGAGCTCTCATTAACCCTGTAGTTATGTCAAACAATGTACACGACCTGTTAAGTTAACAGTTAAGTTAAGTAAAGTTAAGAAAGACCAGCACCCAGCAGGCTAAAGTTGTGTTTCCTTCCGCTTTACGACTGTAAAGCAAGAAGCAGAATTTGAGGACTGTTTCTTTATGCGGTCAGAAACTGTTTAATGCAGCTATAAGCAACTTAGTTATTTTAATCATTTACATTTAAAAGTTCCTGCTCCTGAGCTTTTTTGACATCTGTCATGCAATAACACAAAACCATTTTAAGGAAGGCAGCTAAAGGTAACAGCAGGTCCTCCAACATTTCTACAGCTACTAGAGGGAGTCGTGTTTGGGCTTTTGTTGAAACAACTGATGCTTTCAGTTTTCTTCGCCGGAGAGCCTCAAAAGGTAAATGACAAACATTCCTCTTCACAAGACCAGCTAACAAATCATCTTAGCTGCTCGCACTGCAAAAAAACTACTGCAAAAAAATGTATTGAAGGAGAAGTGAAAGAGAAACTCCTTTTTTCTCTTTATATTATGACAAAGTTATTGCAAGTGTGTTATTGTTTGTGCCACTGTCCCACTGTATGCGACTTTCTTTTCCTACCCTCCTGCTCAGAAACATCTCTGTGCACAGTGACGACACACTAAGCTATTCATTCAGCCATATATCAAAGAAACACTGTGAGAAGACTATGGACACTTGAAGGACATTGCATGAATGTGAAAACACTCAAGGTCTCAAGAGTGCTCGAGTGTTTTCGAGTGACAGTTTTAACTTCTCAATAAGATCCTGCTATTGTGAAATGTCTGCATACGTGTTTGCACGTTTTTGTGCTCAGGTGTGAAATTATACCACTTCCCCATAAAGCAACTCATAATAGCATCTTCCTGGCTGGTAAACACACTTATGTTTCAAACCCCATGCTGCCAGCTTGTTATACAGTTTCCACGTCCATGTTGAGATGACCCTGATGACATCACTATGACATATTGAGGGTTATTTTGTCCATGGTGTATTAAAACGGACAGACTTGACCAGGATAGTGGTGGGGAAACAGCTGATACTGTGGTTATATGTAAGACTTTGTTTCCTTGTGTGACTTTCAAATTATTATCAAAGTCCACGTGTCGATGAGACGGCAGGACACTGTGTGGAGACTCAGCTGAGCTGCAGTACGTGTTAAGGTCAGTAAAAAATACAGCGATATGTCATTTCCAGTCCACATGGGATCAATTTTGGAGCCGACTTAAACCTTTGAATTAAAGTCAGCATTCTAACGCGTGACGCCAGAAAAGAGTCTCTCCAAGAAAATGACGGCCTGTACTCTATGAAACTCTTTTCAGCTATGAGACATGTATTCAAGAGATGTACAAAGCTTTAAAAGAACTCTCCAGTCGTCTAACCTCCACCCGTGGGAAGAGTGACAGGTTTTGTTTATTAGAAATGATCGACCAATCAGCACATTTATTCAACATGTGTCTCTGGGTTCACGGACTACTCTTGACCTAAAGACTGATCTCAATAGCTCGTGGAATTCAGAAAAAGAGAACCCATCTGGTAAATGCACCTACTGTCAAAACAGGTTGCAGTACAAGAGGCCGCAAACACCAAAGTGAGTCATAAATAACCTGCCATGTATTACTATCCAAGATATGTGTCAAGAAAAGTAAATGCTGAATTCAAAAAGCATATGCACAGCTGCACTCGAGCCAGCTAGCTCCGTGCAAAGCTTCAGGGAAATAACTGCTCTGAAAGAGAACAGAGAAGAAAAAGTTCTCTCAAAGAAAATCCCACGGACTGAGACGATGGAAGACAGTGGTGTTTTCATGGTCCTAGTTTTTCAGTATTTCACGGAGAAAGACCTTCCACTGTGCTTTAAAACATGAAACCTAATGCAATGTCTTGATTTTCCTCAATATTTACACACCTTTTACAGTTAAGAGGATTGCATTTGAATTCTGTGGTAAATACAGTCATTATTTTGCTATTGAATCGAGAAGGCCTGCAGCATACATCGTCAATATTGTGTTGCCATGTTTATATTTGATTGCTAGTGCAGCTCAGGGAGTCTGGCATTTACCCAAAACAAAAAGAAAAAAACATACCCTGCTGCTGATGTCTAACCAATTATTGAAATCTTCTTTCTGTCTCACAGGCACTTTGAATTTTCCCTTTCTCTCTGGAATTGACTAAAGTCTGTCATCACTGCTATAAACAGAAACCTCTCATATCAGTGGGTGTAGAGTTCATAATCGTTCTGTATCTATTTGTATGTTTAATATTTTTGTATTATCTCTACATCACTCTAAATCTGGTCTTTAACCTCTGTTCATCTCACTATCCACCCACTTTTCACTTTCTTAAAAAAAAAAAATATATATATATATATATATACACTACCGTTCAAAAGTTTGGGGTCACATTGAAATGTCCTTATTTTTGAAGGAAAAGCACTGTACTTTTCAATGAAGATGACTTTAAACTAGTCTT